>PVLA01002740.1:0-250721 GCA_004027455.1 Hydrochoerus hydrochaeris | reverse complement strand
ACACTCAAACATACATGCAGTTATATCCCTTAGAGCACTTTCTTTTCCTCTCTTTTTTACAATAGCAATTAAACATTTTGGTTTTATTACTCTTGTAGTTCTTATTTACTTTTTACACTAGAGACACAATATGATATTTATAAATATGATTCTTATTTATTTCACTAATGAGGATAGTCTCAAGTTGTCTCCATTTGCCCATGAAGGCCTAAGGTCATCTTTTTTATGGCTGAGTAATATTCCATTGTATAAATATGCCACATCTTTTTCATCTACTCTGCAGTTGATGGGCATCTTGATTGTTTCCAGGATTTAGCTATCACAAATTGTGCAGCTATGAACATGGGTGCACATATATCACTGTGATATGAACTTTTCAGTTCTTTGGGGAAAATACCCAGGAGGGGCATAGCTGGATTGAATGAGGCTTCCAATCCTAGTCTTCTGAGAATTCTCCATATGGATTTCCATGTACTGGCTCGACTTTGCCATGTTATGTTCCAGTTGTTTCTTTCTGCTTTTCCTCTTATTTAATTACTTATCCTACCTGCTTGTTTCTTTCTGTTGTTGTTTTGGGGATTGTGGTCATTTTTATCTCTGTCTAGTATGTCTTTCAGTACTCTTTTGAGGGTTGGTTTGGTGGACATGAATTTCTTCAGTTGTTCTTTGTCATGGAAGTATCTTGTTTCTCCATTAAATTTGAATGAAAGTTTTGCTGGGTACATCAGTCTGGGTTGAAGGTTGTTTTCTTTCAGGGCTTGAAATACCTCACTCCAAGCTCTTCTTGACTTGAGGGTTTGTGCTGAAAAGTCTGATTCTAATGGGCTTTCCTTGATAGGTGAGTTGTGTCTTTTCTCTGACAGCTTTTAATATTCTGTTTTTATGCTGTATGTCAGAGATCTTAATTATTATGTGTCTGGGTGTGGATTTATGTTGATTGTGACTATTTGGTGTTCTATATGCCTCACTTATCTGCCTATCAGATTCTTTCCCCATGTTTGGGAAATTTTCTGCTATTATTTCTGTAAATACTTTACGTATGTCATTTGTCTGGACTCCTGTATCTTTACTAATGCCCATTATTCTTATATTGTTGCTCTTGGCATCATCATGAAGCTTCTGGATTGTCATTTCATGCTGCTTTGTTATTTTTAGAAGTTCTATCCTTTCCTGATCACTAACTGTGATCCTGTCCTCAAGGTCCGAAATCCTATCCTCAGCTTCCTTTAGGCGGTTTTTCACGCTTTCAACAGAAGTTTTTGTTTCTTGGAGGTCTCTTTCAGTTTGTTTCATGAATTCTGCTTGTTTTCTATATTGTTCCTTCAAAGTTTCAATCAGTTTCCCATGCTCATGTACTTTTTTCTCTAGTTCTTCTTTAGCTGCATTCAACAACTCCTTTACTAAAGTTGTTATTTCTATCTTTACGTGGGAGACTACTTCTAATCTGATTTCCTCTATAACCTGATGAAGTTGTTTTTTTATTTCACTGGCTATCTTTTCAGAGATTCCCGGTGTGTTACTTTTGGGGTCCTCTATTTCAATGTGCCCTATACTTGCTTCTGGTAAACTATATGTTTGAGACTGCATTTTGCTTTTTCGTTTTGTTATTTTCACTCTACCTGGTGTTTTCTATGTGTAGGAGGGGATCACACACACTATTTTCAGACACAACAAAGTCATATAGTTAGTTGTAGGGGGTTTTACTACTGGCTCTATTTATCCCCTGTGCACCTCTATTTTAGCGGTATACTCACTACGTTGATACAGTCAATCCGGTGTAGTCCAAAGTTCGCCACCTGGGAGCAAAATTCCAAATTTTCTCACACTAACTGGATCCCGCTGAGATCTTCTGATGTTCCAGGTGGGAGGGTGGGCCCAGCTGAAGCAGTCCATGGCCCTGGTTTTTTCCTTATTAATGAAGTTTTTCTGTCTTTACATAATGCAATGAAGTAGTCCATTGCATTATGTAAAGTGTGTTTCCTTTATTATATTTAAACATTGAATTCTGTCTGTTCAAACCTCAGTAATCATTACAAGATTGTATTAACCACCATGTGTTTAAAAGCTCACATCATTTCTTGTGATCCCTGCATCAGTAGGAAGTCCGTAGGCCATATGCCTTGAGTTTAAATACTGATTACTACTTTGCGGCATCTGAAACTGTGGAATAGCGCATCCTTGAAACTTCCTCTTTCTTTAGCTTCTGTAAGAACAACTTTCTCTCTTTCTTTTCATTCCTTATCTCTTAACTAAGTAACATCCAACCAGCTCAGATTCAATAGAATTTTATCTTTTTATTTTTTTGTAACAGGAATCAAACTCATGACCTTGCACATGCCAGGAAGGTGCTTGTGCCACTGAACTAAATCCCAGGCCTCTTCAATAGAAT
The DNA here is from genome assembly GCA_004027455.1 of Hydrochoerus hydrochaeris. Taxonomy (NCBI): domain Eukaryota; kingdom Metazoa; phylum Chordata; class Mammalia; order Rodentia; family Hydrochaeridae; genus Hydrochoerus; species Hydrochoerus hydrochaeris. The sequence goes on along the minus strand of PVLA01002740.1, from coordinate 248,332 downwards.
TTTAAATTTAACTTTCTTCTTTCATGCACTTGAATGAAAAAAAGAGGCCATGAAAACAACTCAAAGCTTTAAGTTTCAAGTGATTTAAATTTTATACCCATTAAAGAATCTGCCTCCTTTTGAGATCATCTAGAAAGAGAAGTGCTTCATGGGGTTGATGTCATTCAGCCTGCTCCGTCATATCCTGGGTCAGAGTACTATGTGATGGTACATCTTTTCATTGAGCATGTAGGCTCTGTACATTGCTTTCATGATCCGGTCCTGACTTAGCATGTCCTGGTCATTTTAAAAGCCTGATCGTGTCTCTGTTGAACAGGGGAATGCTGCAGATAATAATAGTTCATGCCTATTGAGTGCTTAGTCTGTGTTGAGTATAAATTGTCCCTAGTATTGTGGTCACAAGATTTGACCTGAAATAAACTTAGTCCTAACTTGACTTTTTCTGTATTACTCTGTCACATTCTCACCATCAGCTCATTTACTTCCTTCTAGGTAGTACCGCTGGTTGTAACATCCTGATTTTTGACTTCTCTAGTTATTTCTGCCATCTTATTTATTTATTTATTTATTTTTGGAGTGCTGTTTTTTCATCTGCATGGCATCTGTCCAACTTTCCTGTTTGTTAACTAGCTCTTTGGCTTGTCCTCTGGATGCCCTCCTTAGAATTGCCTCTACAGGAAGCCTTGTTGGCACTGGCTCCAGCAGGTTGGGCTCTGCTCTATTTTTTAGTTTTGTTATCAAAGGGATGGGCTCTGGGCATTCCAAACCCAGCCCTTCTGATTTATGATAAAATCACACCATAGATTTCCTAGAATCTTGGGTTTAAAAGGAATCCTAAAGTCTATGTCAGAGCAAACACTATCACAATGAAAAGCCCTATACTCTATTATATTTTCCATTCTTACAACTATACTGCATATCTTTGAAGATGGATTTCATATCCCTAGTCTTCTCTTTCTAATCTAAAAATCTCAGTTCCTTTAGTCACTGTCTGAAGTCTGACTGATTTCCTCTAGATTACCATCATTTATTTCTCTTTTTACAAAACAATGAGCCAATTATGTTTCTGATGAGTGTGGGTGAAAATGGTACCTTACATTATTCATAATGAATATTATTTCTCTGTTTCTTTTCATGATACAGATTGAGATTTCTTAAAATCTTTTTTTTCTTCTGGAATGAAAATATTAGCTACTACCAACTTTAGCCTCATCTCAGATCCAAATTATGATGTTCCCATCAGAGTGAACCATGCTTTTAATCATGGGGCCAGCAGTTCTCCATGGTTTCAAGTAATAGTACATGTGACATATTGCTGTGAGTGCAAGCCATATGCTTTATGAGCATTTGAAGGTTATACCCATTTCTTCTTGCTAATTTTAATTCTCTTCCCTTTTTCTTCATTCATCTGGACCATCTGAAAGTCAATGAACAAAATATCTACTAGAGAGAAAACCTTGAACCCATGCTATTTACTTTTTCAGTATTTGCATCTCATATACAGAGAATGACACACCTATCTACTCCTGCTGAGGTAGATTCCCTCACATAGGAAACTTTTCTTTACATATCTGACCCTTTCTCCAGGGTACATTTGTTTAATCTGTTATTGTGACTGTTCCATGTCTGCCAGAAAGACTATGGTTTCATCATATCTATCACATTTCCTTATATAGAGACTTTGTGAGAAGTGACAATTAGTTTAATTTGGCATAACTGTCTTCCCCTTTTCAAATCATGGCTATTACTACTTCATTTTTATTCAGAAGCATTGGAATCTGAACAAAGGTCTATGTCAAGCTCCCTGTTCCTGTTTGGCAACCTGCCTCCATTCACTAGGATTACTACTGAATTCATTTCTTTTTTAAGTAATTGGATGTGATTTTCTGTGATGGCAGGACCACTTCCCTTCCTGAGTACACAGCCTACCATTTCTGCCCTCTTTACCCTTGCTTACAAGAACTGCAGTTTGAAATGCCCTGCTTTGTGCAGTTGTGTCTGTATACTTTGTCTCAACCAGAGTGCTCTTAAGCCATTTATATACAACATGATTTCACATACTTGGTATGAGTTCAATAAGGACAAGTTCAAACTCATCCTGACAACTTATCAACATAGTGAGACCCTGAATCAGCAGTGAGAAAGACAGGGAGAGGGAGAGAGAAAGGAAGAAAGAGCTAGAGATGTAGCTCAGTGCAAAGACCCTGAGTTCAATTCCAATACCACAGAAGAAATGACCAGGTAATTTTTGAATGGATGAATGAGAATATATCTTAAAAGCTTTTTCCATAATTTTTAAGAAGTATTTTAGCATAGAGGCCATATGGTGCTTTTATTTCTATAGTGGAGTCCCCCCAAAGAAATTATTTCTATTTTATGGTGGGTTTTTTTGTTTTGTTTTGGGGTTTTGTTGTTGTTATTGTTTTGTTTTTGAGACAGGATCCTGCTATGTAGTCCAGACTGGCCTTGAACTCATGACGATCCTTCTGCCCCTGCCTCCCAAGAGCCGGGATTACAGGTGTGTGCCACCATGCCTAGTTCTATTTTAAATAATAGTTGTTGCTAGATTCCTTTTCCAAAAGGCTTAATAGTATGCACCTGCCATCTATGAGAGGGCTGCTGCTCTTACAATTCTTTTAGCAGTATTTTGTGCCTCATTTTAGTATTTGACAGGCATATATATTTTAAATAATACTTCATACTTAAATAATACTTCATTTACATTCTCCTGACTGATGCCCCCCAAAGGGCATCATGCCCTCATGCACTCACAGGCAAGGCTGTGGAAGGCAGTTGGATCATGGGGGTGCAATACTCATTTGTGGAATCATCCACTGGTGAATTCAGCTGCTATGTATGCTATTGGGAGTGGCGGCTGGCCAGAAAAGGATACATCTCCCTCCCTGGCGCCTTCCTTCCAGCTGTGCTTCCAGGTCACTGTGAATAAAGTAGCTTTTCTTTTTCTCTGACCCTCTGTGGTGCTGTTCTGCCTGCAGCCAGCCATCCTGGATTGTAGCTATGGACCAAAATAAACCTCTCCTCTTTCAAGTTGTGGGTATAGGTGTTTGTTCCAGCATCAAGGAAAGTGAGTAAGACAATTACTGTTAATTTGTCACATATTTTCATGTATATATATTTTTCCTTGCAGGGATTTCAAGGAAAATAATTATAAGCAGGATGCATAATTTATAGTATTATTTTATAATAGTCATCCAAAGAAACAAACACAAAAAGTGCAGGAAATCTGTCCTGTCCACACACTAATACCCAAGGAATCCAGCTGAGGTCCTGGATCCCATTGCAACATCCTGCATGAGTCGAGCTGAAGACCTAGAGCCCATGACAATGCCTCCCATGAGTCCATCTGGAGGCCCAGAGCCCACGACAATGTCTCATGCAAGTCTGTTTTACTGATCTGCACTGGAAAGGCCCAAAGGTCATAGTTGAAAACTAGAAAGTTTGTGCCAGTGGGATGAAGGATCTGTGCCAGTAGCTTGAGGGTTCTGCACTGGAGCCAGGAAGCAACACTGAAAGTAAGGACCAGGAGTCCCCCGAACAGTGCCATAGCCATCCTCAGCAACAAGTAGGTCCCAGGCTCCTCCAAACAATGAAAACAGCCAAGTTCATATCAGAAAAAAAGCTTGACAAGCTCCTCCAGGAGAACCAATGGCAACAGGAAAACCAACAACACCCAGGAGAACCAACACCACCACTTCCTTCTCTCCAGTTCTCCCTTTTATGTTGGCAACAATTCTCAAGTGGGCCATCCACACTCAGCACCACGCTGATTCAGTTCAACTGGGTCTTATAAGTTGATCACCAGTTGTCAATCCACATACAATATAAATATGGTGTCTCAATTCACCACAATGTTTTTTGTTTTTTAAAGACAGGGCCTGCTGTGTAGTCCAGCCTGGCCTTGAGCTCATGGCAATCTTCCTGCCTCAACCTCCTGAATGCTGGGATTACAGGCATGTGCCACCATGCCTGGGTTTCATATATATTTTAATTTAATGTTTTTATTTTAGTTCTAAATTTGTTCTTCATATGAATTTTCACATGCTTTGTTCATTATCTTGATCACTTACTTGTCTACCTTTATAAGCATGTTCTGCATTATTATTTATTTTCTGCCAAGTTTTAGCATATAAATGTTCTCCAAATATATTCTCTATTGATTTTTTGGCTTTCTCATTTTTTTGTATTTCATATCTTTTAACAAAATTTTATAATTTTATTTGTATGTTGGAAAATGTATTCCTCATTATTTTTTCATATTTCATGGTGTTAGTTTTTTTTATCATGTACATTTCAAGGTTTTTACTTCCACTAAAGAAAATTATTGATGTTTGACTACATATTTTCTATCCAACTGACTTACCATTACTACTTTTTGTTGCTGCCATTATTCAAGTTTGTCTGGTGTTGTAGCTTTTGAATCTATCATGAACAAGAAAGAGTAAATTGATTTAATATTTTCCAGTAGTTGTATTGTATTCTTATTGCTTTACATTCTCTGGAACTTCTAAGACAACATCAATTAATAATAGTGGCAATGTATATCCTTGTCTACTCCATAATATTACCTAATGATTTTTTTTATTATTATACTATGTAAAGTCTATTTTGTTGGGTTTGGTAAATTATTTTTTATAGTATTTATTTCTTTTAATGCTTATTTTACTGAGTGTCATTGTTAATAGAAAGTACTGAATGCTACCAATCTGATCATAACTTTTTCTCATTTAAAATATTTATGTAATATGTTGATTGTATTTCCTGATATTCAGTTACTCTTAATTTTTTTAAATACATCATATGAGGTCATAAAGCATTCTCTTGCTATATTGTTGAATTCTATGTCATTTTGTTTAGACATTTCTGTTAATGAATGAGTGTATGACTTTCTGTAGAAGTGATATCAAAATGCCAAGGTCTTGTCCCACAGTGACAAAGAATGAAACTGAGGATGGAGGATTTAGAGTGAAATCAAACTTCTTTAAAAGATAAGGAAGAGACAAAAGCAAGGAACAGAGACTGCACTATGTTGGAGGGGGTCCCCAGTAAGATATCCATGGAGACTCTTGCTCTAGAAATTTTTAAGGGGCTTAGAAGGGAGTTTGATCCATTGTGTAATCAATATAATCTCTATCCTGTAGAATGCATGCTTGCTCATGCAGGGCCTACAAAGACCCACCTGATCATGCTGTGGGGAGGTCCCTGACAGCTGAGGCACACCTGACAGACATTTTTATAAGATTCCCCAGAAGGTCATGACTCAGCAGATTCCATTTTGGGTTTGTTGACTCTGTTTTAGGGACTGCCTAATAGAATGCTGGCTCCTATTTCACTAATTCTGTTCTTTTTTTAAAAATTATTATTAAAAGAAAAAGAATATGAAACAGAAAAAAGGTAGAAATAATACAAAATTTCAAAACAAAACAAAAAATCCACAAATAATAACCAGTAAGAAATCACGTTGACAATTACATACTTTCCTCTTAATAGTTGTTCAAGTTACAAAAGTAAAGCCTACAAAGTGGACATTTAAACAGTGAGCCTGCAACCAGTTCTGTTCATCTATCCAGCAAAAACGTAGTACTATGGTTATCAATCTTACACACTTAAATAAACATGCAGTTATATCCTTTAGAATACTTTCTTTTCCTCTCTTTTTTTCTTTACAATGACTTTACAATAATCCATTCTTGTAAACTGTTGAGAAGTTCTACACATGTATAAGTCTCTACATGTATACCTATCCTTTCTGTATTAGAGGGAAAAACAAATCAAAACAAGTCAACAAAACAAATTCCTAGAAAAACACAAAAAGGACATATAAAACCACAATACTAGGTGATCTATGGTAGTTACTATGATGTCTCTTGTTATTCTCAATAAAACTGTCTATATCGTCAGACATAGTATAATTAAACTTAGCAGTACATAACACTATTAATAAAAACCAAACATTGAACACATTATAGGACTTCAAAGGCAGTTAGTAATCAAACCAGAATGGGTATCCTATTGAATCTTGCCATCTTCAGAGTAGTTGCCTCTACTCTCAGACTTGATACTTTCAAGCATACCAGATTCGAATAAAATCAGTCAAGACAAAACAGTGATATAGCCAATCTTCTCTGCCTCATCTCTGCTATGCTATTTTTCTGTCATTGTTGTTTACTTTTCTCCTTCATTCCACTGTCTGCCCCTTTCATTGAGGCCTTTCTGCCATTGTTTCGGGAATCCTGGTGATTTTTTTCTCTCTCTCTAGAATGTCCTTCAGTATTCTTTGTATGGTTGGATTGGTGGTCATGAACTCCCCAGTTCCTCTTTGTCATGGAAATATCTTTTCTCTCCATTAATTTTGAGAGACAGTTTTGCAGGGTACATCAATGTGGGTTGGAGGTTATTTTCTTTCAGGGCTTGTAATAATTCACTCCAAGCTCTTCTTGATTTGATAGTTTGCATTGAGAAGTCTGCTGTGATTTTTGATGAGTTTTCCTTTTTAGGTAATCTGGGTTTTTTTCCTCTGACTGCTTTTAATATTCTGTTCTTGTGATGGATTTCTGGGATCCTGATTATTATATGTCTGGGTGTAGATCTGTTTTGGTTGTAGCTGGCTGGAGTTCTGTATGCCTCATATATCTGAACATCACTTCCATTTCCTATGCTTGGGAAGTCTTCTTTATTTATTTCTGTGAATAGCCTTTTTATTTCATTTGTATTTGTCCCTGCTTCTTCATTCACATTCTTTATTCTTGTTATAAATCCTCTTGTCGTCTTCTAGCCTTTGTATTGTTTCTTCCTGGTTCTTTATTATTTTTAAGAGATCTTTCCTTTCATGATCATACATTGCAAATCTATCTTCAAGTTTTGAAAGTCTGTCTTTAGTTTCTGTTAAGAAGTTTTGCCAGCTTTCAATGGAGTTTTTAATTTCCTGATATTCTCTTTGGATCTGTTTCATGTATTCTAGATTTTGTTTATATTCTTCATCAAAGGCTTCTCTCCTTTCTCTGGGTTCCTCCATTCTTCCATTTGTGTCTTCTTGAGGATTACCCAGCATTTCTTTTTTTAATCTTTTTATATCTTGCTTCACCTGAGTTAGAATTTCAGATTTAAATTCAACGATGAGGTCATGGAAGTATTTCTTTATTTCCAATGAGGCTGTGTCTGATATTGCATGTTTACTGCCCTCAACCTCCTCTGCATTTACCTCTCCTGCACTCACTTTCCCTGGTTCAGTGTTTGGAGGCCTTTTGCTGTTTCTCTGTCTTATCACGTTTCTGGTTTCTTTCAGATGGGAGAGTGGTGGAGGTTTCCTGGCTTTTCATATTGCTTAGTTTTTCTGCAGTGCACTGGCTAGGGAAGTGCCACCCTACCCCTAGTACACTGCAAATCTGAGAGGTGCATGCAGCTGCGAGGCACACACAGCCGCTACGTGGGCCAGCCCCTCACTCTACGTCAGTCAAACAGTGAATGCTTCAACGTGTTTGTGTGTTCCATGCAGATGTCACAGGTTCAGGACAGGCTCATCCCTGGCTATTGGTTTCTGACTAGGGGCATGACCCAGCCCAAGCAGATCCCACCAATCTGCTTTGGGCCAGGAGCAGCCAACTGATGCTGCCTCAGCTGTTGATTCAAACCTGGGCTGTCCAACTCCAAAATGTCATCTAGCTGGTCATCCCACTCTGGGAAATCCAGTTGCCATCACTCACCAAAGTCTGCACAGCTCGACTCGCTGTTTCAGCTCCCTGTTGCAGAGCTTCCTCCCGCCAAGGGTCTCGAGTTTACCAATCCTTGCTCTCGGCAGGGCTGCAACCTCAGCTCAATTGTGAGTTGTTTTCCTCTAAGATGAGCCGGTACAGTGACCGGAGCATGTCCAGCTCCAGCCCTCTGTCCATGCTTTTTTTTTTTCCTCAGTTTCTTCCTGGGTCATGAGAATTCCTCTCCTTTTGTCTGGTCTTCTCCATGGTGTAAGATTCTAGCATCTGAGTTGTTTATTTCAGAGAGGCTCTCTTTCATGCTACCTCTCAATGGCCATCTTAGATCCCTCTCCTCTAATTCTGTTCTTCTTAAACAGGTTTTATAGTAAACAACCTTTGTTCACTTTATGAAAATGAATTGATGGAGCTTTCTATATTTTTATGTGTTCTGGAATAATTTAAACTGTAGTCCATAAATCTAGTTTTTTACTGGACCCATTGGAGATGAACAAATGGTGCTTGCTTCTATTGCTAGTTTAATTAATCGGGATAGGGCCTGGCATTTGGATCACATAAAAACTAACTAGGTGATTCTCAGTTGCAGCCAACTGAGAGCAATTGGTTAAGTAAATATTAGATGATATGACCTTTATAATTATCCTTAAACTGATATTTAATATCAAAAATGCTCTAAAATCTGAAATCTTTTTGATGCTGGAATGACACTAAAAATAGAAAATTTTATGTATGACCTCAAGTGACAGATCACAGTCAAAGCACCAGTGCACTCAAACACTGTATAAAAATGCTTTCAATGTGTAAATATAAGCTAGATATATACAAAGCAAACAATTTTTTTGCTTGGGTGGGTCTCATTCATAAGATCTTTCATTACATTATACAAATATTCTAAAATTTAAAAATATGAAATGCTTCTGACCTGAAGCATTTCATTTAAGGGATATTCGACCTATAGTTTAAGAGTCTTTATTCAGTATGTCCATTGCATATATTCAAATAGTTTATCATTGTGTAGATTGTGTAGTTTATCATTGTGTAGCATTTGGTTGCTTTGAAGTATGTTTGCCACGTGATCATATGGTCTTCTAATTAAGTCTCATCAGTGGTAATCTCTTTATCAATTGAAATGCTCATTGGCTTGGTTGGGAAATCATACTTTTTTTAGTTTATAAAATATTGGGGCACATGTGTTGCACATGTATCTTCAGGGGCTCTTATTATATTTGATCAAGTATTTGTCTACTCTGTAATCTCTATTTTGCTGGCATTCTCTCTCTTCCAATCTCCCCTGGTGCTATGCCATCTTCCTTTATCTCTGATTTTCCTTCCCTTTCCCTTTAAGGAGCTAAAATTTTCCCTTCGGATCCTAGAGTCTTGGTTCATATTGGTAGAGTATTTTTTGTGTCGATGATTCCATAAATGGTAGAAGTAGGTGGTGTCACCATTCCTGGTACTAATGGTGCAGCAGCCAGCAGATTGCCAGGTGCTTGCAAGGTACCATTCCACTATTTTACCCTCAAAAGACTCAAAAGGTATTTATAATATTTTTGCCTTTTAGGAATTAGGGACAAATGCACAAGTTTTTCCTTAAACCTCACAGTTGCTGTCTCTATCACAAGAAGCACTGTTCTCTGGGCATCTGAGCCATCACTATACTCAGATTTCCATTATGCTTAGCAACATTTGGTTCCAGATGTGCAAATAAGCTTGAGTTGGAAGAGCAAAAGTAGCAAATAAGTTGTCATAGTCCAAAAGTCCAGGAAATGAAGTGATTTAGGCAACTGAGAATTTATAAGGCATTGTACCTACAAGGCTCTGGTTAGTTCAGTAATGACTTACAAGGCAATTTCCTTGTTTTTTGGTGCTTTATATAAAGGAAATATTTATTCACAGGAATAACTGTGATATAAGATAGAATGTGCTAAATGCTTTAATAAACTTACAAACAAATGTGTTACAGTTAAACACTAGAGGGATAACAGATCCTGCTGAGAGATTTGGCAAAGTCTTAGTGACCAAGTAACATCTGCATTAGGCTTTGAAGAATGGACACAATTTTGGCAGGTTAAATACCAAGAATTAAATATTACAAGAAGCCAGAGATCTGCTGTCCTTGGAGAAGAGTATCTGGGAGAAGTGGGAAATGAGCTGGATTTTGGAGCACAGTGCATGGCAAAGCAGGAGAAAAGTAGGTCAGGCAGGGGTGATCATATTACTGTAGGCATGGAAGTAGGGCTGACTAGCATGCTTTTGAGGGTCCTGTTATGTCATGGTGGATGAAGATGCAAAAAGTGGAGGTGTAGAGTGTCTTGAATATCACTGTGAAGAGTTGAGCCTGTTTATCTTTAGGTAACATGATTCCAGCAAACTTTGGCATAGACACTTACAAATGTTAGTCTGGCAGTGAGTGAGGGGCTGACTAGAGAGCACAGAGGAAATAATCTAGAGACTGATGTCTGATGTCATTCAAGGGCTGAGGGCCAGCAAGGAAAGAATGGGTAGGAGAGATGCTTAGGAAGTGAGGAAGAGTAATTGGGCTCAGGAGATGACTAACATATTAGGGTGAGGGAAAAAGTAATGACTAGTGCTTCTCCACTGAGAATTTTCTTTTCTTTCTTTCTTTCTTTTTTTTTTTTTTTTTTTTTTTTGTAACAGGGATTGAACTCATGACTGTGTGCTTACAAGGCAGGCGCTTATGCCACTGAACTAAATCTCCAGCCCCTCCACTGAGAACTTTTATGATTCTCTCAAGTATGTATATTAGTTTCCTATGCTGTAGCAAATTGTCACAAACCAAATGATCTAATAAATTTAACACAAATTTCTTATCTTAAAGCCCCTCAGGTAAGAAGTCCAAAAAATAGTCTTAATGAACTCAAGTCATTAGGGCTGAAGTTTGTAGGCCTACGTTCATTCCTTCCATGGGGCTCCTGGAAAGAATCTTATCGTTTGCCTTTTCCAGATTCTAGAACTCACTTACATTTTTGACATTTGGCCCTTTCTCCCCTCTCTGTTTCTCTCATCACATCTCCTTTTCTGACCCTGCCCCTCCTGCCTCCCTCTAAGAAGGACTCTTGTAATTCCATTGGAACCTTTGCAACAATGCAGCATAATGGATCCATCTTTAACTCAATCGATCACTGACACAAAGTCCCTCCTACCATGTGAGATAATATGTTCACAGGTTCCTAGGAACAGGACATGGACATCTTTAGAAGGTCTTTACTTAACCTTCTATATATAAAATTTGAGGTATTTTTTTCTTCCAAAATTATCAGTTTCAACCAAACACCTATTAACAATGTTTTCTGCACTGCTTAGGGTAGCACCACTGAATTTGTGTCAAACTATGTTTATTTGGGCATCTTTACTTCTCTCCCTCTTACTAGTACAGGAAAGCATAAAGTACTCATTTTGTCTTTTAAAATAATTCCTATAAAATTTCTTTAGTTTCTTGTTGTTTGTTTGTTTTTGCTTTTAGGTTTTCCTTGCTGCACTCTTTCTATCTCTTTCATTCAAAGTTTCCAAATTGAAGAAGTATGGTATACAGAAAGATCAAACATGTGCTGTACTTTGGTTCCAAAACAATTTCCTCAAGAATTTGCTCATGATGGCAGATGGTGGTTTAAACATAGCAAGCCATATGTTTCTCTTAAATTCAATAGGAGGAAGATAAGCACCCAGAGAACAGCCTTGGATATTTAGTGTAAGTAATTTGGGATTCTTATGCACTTCAGACAAACACATAGCAAAAACTTATCTGGACAACATTATCAGCACTTCTTCCTTCCCGTAACAAACTGGGGGCTTAAAATAAATTTCTTTTTTAGGATTACTTGCCATCTGTCCTTCAAAAATGTCTAAGGCTGTGGAACTCTGCTTCACATATGCAAATTAAAGATGACACAGAACATAGAATAACAATTCAGGCTGTGGTCAGAATAGTTCTATCTTGTACTGACCTGGAGAAATTTACATACTCTAGTTTTCTTACAGGTTAGATAACAGTGCTTAACTCAGTTGTGGTGAACATTAAGTAAAATAATTTCTAAAAAGTGCTTAATCTAGAAAAGCTATGTAATAATCTCTTATTAACTACTAGCTCTTAGTACTTTTTGGGGAGCTAAGGCAGGAGGATTACAAGTTCAAGCCCAGCCTGAGCAATTTAGCAAGACCTTGTCTCAAAATGGAAAATAAAAATGTTTTGGAAATGATAATCAGTGAGAAGGCTCTGGGTTCAATCCCATGTACCAGAAGCTAAACAGAACAAAACACCTCATAAAGTCTCCTTAGTTGGTTTAATCCTAGAAGAGATATTGCTCCTCCACACAACCGAAAAATAACCATGAAGACCTTTCTCAGCAAGAGTGAGCCTGGAGGAGACAATTTTCTTACATCAAAGACATAAACAAAACTCTAGATTTCCTTGGTTCAAATCTTTTGAGCAAATGAATGAATTAATAAATATAGTTGATCAAATTCAGTGACGTAAAATAATGATATAGCAGTTCTTTTCCTTTTGTAGGAGTTTTCTAAATTCCTCTAAATCTGTTTAACTAGAATCATTTTTTGCATAGTTGTAAACTATGCAAGACTGGAAATGAGTGAACAAAAGATTCTTGATACAAGCATGGTACCAGTGCAAGACTGAATAGCTAGAAAAAGCTCAATGTTCCCCCTTCAGTGTGGTACTTTTGCCAAGCTATTAAGGCTGTGACCTCCTGACTCTGAGCCCCTGGAGGTGTGGAGTGATGGTGTACAGGCTCTTCATGTCACCAACCTCCTTCCATACCCATATTTAGAAATCTACAGAGGCAGCTTAGTGGTGCAAATTATTTGAGTTCTTTCCTCTCCTTCCTATTCTCATCAGACAATGTATTCAAATACCCAGAAAGCCACAGCCGCTCCTGTTTAGGTCTCAAACCCTAAATGCTTACAGGTCTTTGAGACCAGTTTTCAAGTTCAGATAGGAATTTTACTTGGTTGTTGTTTGAAGATTTACTTGATATAGTTAATACACTAAAAATAACTTGCCTCACTATGACTGAAATATATTACAACTTGGTAGGTGAATATTGAAACAAATAAAACTGAGGTACTTATAGTGCTACTATCAATATTATTGCTTGAATATCTATATTTTTCCCTTATATGTGTACAAGTATGAGTATATACTTCAGAATATTATGCTGCTTTCAAATTTTATATTTAATTTCTATACTGCTTTTATTACTATATTAACAGACATCTCCTCATGTCAAAAAATTATTTGGGAGAATATTATTTTGAAAAAGGAACAATATTATGTTATATTCATATACAGCATGAGAAAAATAGGTCTCATTTCTCACTAAGATGGAAGTCTGGAAACGAACATAATTGCTACTCAAGACAGAAAGCAGGGAAGGTTGTCTGTGAGCATAGTCAGGGGACAGATGTGTGGATAGAAAAAATGCCATACAAAACCAGGTGTGGTGGTACGTGCCTATAATCTCAGCACTCTGAAAGACTGAGGCAAAAGCATTAAGCTCAGTCTGGGCATTTAGAGACTTAGAAAGATCCCATCTCAAAAGAATAAATAGATAGCTGGTAGATGATAGATAGATAGATAGATAGATAGATAGATAGATAGACGTAGACGTAGACGTAGACGTAGACGTAGACGTAGACGTAGACGTAGACAGAGCTAGGGTTGTAGCTCAGTGAGAAGGCCCTGGGTTCAATCTTTGTTACTGCAAAGCAAAGCAAAGCAAAGCAAAGCAAAGCAAAGCAAAGCAAAGCAAAGCAAAGCAAAGCAAAACAAAACAAAACAAAGCAGCCAGCTAAGCATAAGGTGTGCTACCCCAACAAGCACTATCCCAGTCCTGTTCTCATCAAAGGCCCTCACAGCATGCAAGGCCTTCCATATTTTGCTCTGAATTGTTTTTCAAACTTTGATTCTCATTGTATTCTTTAGCATTTCCTCCTGTTTTGGTCAGATCATCCGATTTGCTCTTCTCTACATAGATCAAGACTTTTGCTACTTCCATACCTATGTTCATCCTTCCCCCTTTACTTTGAATGCCAGACCTCCTTCCTATCAATTTGCCTAAATCTTACCCATTGACTCATGACACAGATTGAATAGTTCCTCCACTTAGGAGTCATGCCTGATTATTTTGGTCCCTCCTGGCTTGAGATAGTATTTTACCCCTGTTGTTTTTATCTCCCCCGCCCCATATACCAACTTTTACTCAAAGTATGGATACTTGGGCACATATCCGCACTTTAAATTATGAATGGATATTTGGGCATATACCGCCCCCCCCGTTTAAATTATGAATCAATGTTTTGGACTTTTTCACATCACAGTATTCTTTTGAGAATTACGGTTTTATTGCAACATTCTAAGGAATTATACATAGCATCTAGAATTATACTACTCACTCACTATATTGTGTCTTTGTTTAAGTAGATCTACCTTGATTCACCTCTCTTATATCCATTAGATAAATGTTTTCGGTGGTATCTGGTCACCAAAGATGGTTCCCAATAATTCTGCTTCATTCTCTGGATGCATGTTTCTATGTATGTAAATATGTGAAACTCCTCTTTCTCCCCAGCCTCAAGGTCTGTCCTGGTTTTGTTAACTGGATTTCACAGGTAGAATGTATTGAATTAATAGTTATGCCTCCAGGTTCAGGCCATGTTGTGAATAATCTGTTATGCTCTTTGTTTGACAGCCACAGCTGAGAGCCCAGCAGAGAGCCAGAGCTGACTGTGAGCCATAGGATAGAGTCATCTGGTATGTTCCAAATCCAGCCAAGCCCCTGAAATACTGAACCCCAGCAATGGCACCAAAGCAAAATAACCCAAGCTCATACAACCAACACAAGTCAACCCAAAGATCATTAGCCATGATAACCTTGCTGTTGTTTAAGCCCTGAATTTTGGTATAGCTTTTTATATAGTCGATAACTCTAACACTAACATGCAAGTTAAACCATGGGATTGCTGATATTGGACAAGTTTATGTAGTTCAACCTGATACCAATAATGCCTTGATATTACTTTATCTCTTTCAGCTCCTACTTCAAGGAAGTTAAAATCCTTGTGTCTCAATACTCATTCATCGAAGTGGCTAAAGGTCATCCTCATACTAGCAAGTGGTAATAATAATAGACAACAAAGAAGGAATATATACTGACAAAAATTTAGTAGCCCAGAAGAGAAGTGTATGTTGTGTTACTCGAGTGTTCCACATATAACATGAAGGAGAAGCACTCCAAGAGTACCTTTTCCAAACTTGAGCTCTTTATATAACAGCTTCATGACCTGGGGCACATCTTCATATTCACTGTATGACAGCAGTGTTGTTTTTATCCAAATAAATTCATGTTGGTGAAACATATCCTTCTCAAAAATAGAAAATCGGTGTACTTATGAAAAGTAGGAGGCAAAAATAAATGCATAACTGCTGTTTTATAGAATTTTTAGCAATTAATTTTACTTTTTCAATTGACATATATTTGTACCTATTCATGAGGTACAATGTCTCATTTTGATTCAGGCATACACTGATTAATGATCACCTAAAGGTAACAGCTTATCTAGCATCTTAAATTTTTATTTCTTCATAGTGACTATTTTCAAAAATCTTCTCAGATATGCAGTGTAGTCTTGTTAAATATACCATGCTACTATGCCGCAGGTTCCAGTACGTATCCTTCATATCCAACTGAAACATTGTACCCATTAATATACCTTTGCCTGTGTACATCCCTCAGCAGAAGCATAGGTTCAGGACTCTCCTGGTGCAGCACACTTCCGCTCCTCAGAGCCACATCACTCACTGGCTGTGTCATCTTGAGCAGGCCATTTGGCTTCTCTATGCTCTAGCTCCTTATTTGAAAAATGGAAGCAATACGGTACCTATCAGATAGTGTCATGACAATTAAGTGAAAAATGCCTACATTAGTGCTCAACAAGTTACTTATCGCTATCAAAAGATATTGATTCATTCTGTTCATCAGGCTAAGTCTGATGTCTATCTTCCTTCTATTAGATAATCTTTATTTGATTTTTAATAACTGAGGATTTTCTCTGTTATGTTTCTAAAACTTGATTACAATGGGTCTAAATTACGATGGACTTTACACATTCATTCTCACTGGTATCGGAGTTTTCCTTCCATGCTCTACAGCATCATTATAGCTACTCTAGGTTAGAGTCTGTCTTAGTTATCTTTCTCATTGCTAAGATGGAATATCTGACCCACAAAGTTAAAGAAGGAAAGGTTTCTTTCAGCTCACAGTTTGTCCAAGTCAGACGGTTCCAAGGCAGAGTGGCAAGGCAGAGGGGCATCACAGAGGAGAATCACTTCATGGCAAAGCAGGGCAGGCAGAAGGCAGCAAAGCACTGAGGTAGTAAAGGAGCAGCTGCAAGTCTGGCTTCCTTCTGTCCATTTATACACATCCAGGGCACCCATGTTTTGGGTGGTGCCACTCACACCCAGGGCAGGCCTTCCCATCATCCACACCCAGAACTATGCTAAACCAGTCAGTGTACTAATTTACTAATCACCACCCTTAATTCTGTCACCACACAATTTAATTCCAGTAGCACACAGCCTAGATCCAACCATCTCCCAAGACTGTCACCTGTGAGTATATGAGACACAGGGGAGCATCTAGACACAAGTCATAACAGAATATATGTGCTTTTTGCCTTTCAGAAGTTTGTCAAAATTTCTACTCTGTTAATCATTAACTTTCATAGGCTTTTGTTTGTTGTTTGGGTTTTCTTTTTTTTTGGTGGGGGTGGGGGGAGTGGAATTCAGGACCTTGTGCAAATTAGGCAGACACTTTACCACCAAGCCATGCATCCCTAACCCAGCCTTCAAAGTTTGTGATTGAAGTTATGAATATATTTTCAAAAATAACTTTTCTAACATCTCTAGAGATTTAATAAAAAAAAGAATACAATACCAATTATCCTAAAAATGAAAGTTCAGTCTATTATCTTTAGCTTATTCCTTGCCAGACATTTGAGTGCATGGAAGGACTTAAATCCTCAGTACAGAGTTCCTAGTAATAGAGTGTTTCTAGCCCTCTTTGAATTTATACATTTAAATAGATACATTTATATACCCTTAGACCAAAAAGAAAAACAAAACAAAAATTGTTCTTTTCTGGCAACATTGTAAATTAAGCAAAGCCTCAACTCAATACCAGCTTCTCTTCTTCAGTATATTTATCAACCTCCAAATCCCAACCTGATGTTGCCTGTCCCCACAGCAATCAGTTGATCTACATATGAAACTTCATCTAGGTCTCCATTCATCCCACACTTCTTATCTTCCAGAGAGACCCTTCTTTTGTTCTGACATATTTACCCTGTTCACCAACTCCACAGGCCATGTTTTTCAATAGGCAACACTCAGCCAACATATAGAATTTATCATTATTTTATTAATGCTATGCTTTCAAGGTACCATGTGAGTGACAAATTATTTTATGTATTGGCTTAATGCTTTATATCCTGAGTTTTATGTAAACTGTGTTTAATAAAATGTAAGTGAATGACCTTCTTGATCTAGAAAAAAATGAAAATGTACATATAGCAATATAAGCAAAGGGAAAATAATAAACAAATTAGGCTATGGAAATACAACCTTATGCTGTAGTTATGAATAGTGTCAATAGTCTGTTGAGCACTGTAATGTAGAAGACTGTGGAATGTTTCTAAAGGGCTGAAACAACTGTTAACCCAGAATTCTATAGCAATAAAAATATCTTTCCAAATGAAATGCACACACAAAAGACTTTCTCATACATAAAACTGGAAAAATTAGCAACAAACCAATATATAATGTAAAAAACAATAAGAGATTTTTAAACAGAAAGAAAATGATAACTTGATTCAAAACATCTAAAATCTGAATCTACAGAAAAAATGAGTGCTTAAAGTGATGAGTGTTTAAATATAATATTTTAAGATGCCTGATCATTTAAAGTAAAAATGATGACAATATATTGTATACTCTAGTACAACTATAGAGTAATAAGTGTTATATACCACAAAAACTGAAGAAAAGCAAAGAAAAATATACAATTTAAACTTCTATGTGAAACATTGTTACTTGAAATATTCTGTGATGAGTTAAAAGATATATACTACCAGCACAAATGCTAAAGCAATTACGTAAAACAAAAATATTGAGTAACAACTATTAAATTAACAAAGAAGATAACATAGAGCTATAAAAATAAGAAGGCATAAAAAGAGAAAATAATGACTAAAGGACAGATAAGACTTATCCTACACAATCAACTCAAAATAGTTTAAAGACTTAAATTTAAGACTTGAAACTGTAAAACTCTTAAAAGAAAAAGGGGGAACTTTCATGGTATTTATATTAACAGTGAACTCATGGTTATAAAAGCAAATGCTCAGACAGCAGAAGTAAAAATAGAAAAGTGGTTCTGTATCACACTAAAAGGTTTCTGTATGGCAAAGATCATAAAAATGAGAGGAAATTTATGAAATGGAAGAATACTTGCAATACATATGTCTCATAATGGGTTAATTTTCAAAATATATTAAGGACCTCCTACATCTCAATAGCAAAAACAATTAATACTCCAATTGTAAAATTGATGAAATAATTAAACAGTCATGTCCGAAACAGACATACAAATGATCAACAGGCATGTGAAAAGATTCTCGATGTTATTCATCACCAGGGAAATGTAAATCAAAACCACAATGAGATGTCACATTACATCTGCTAGTTTTTTTTTATTTAAAGAGAAAAAAAAAAGCAAAACAGAAAAAGGGGTAGAAACAATACAGAATCTCAGAAAAAAATGCAGTAAGAAATCACTAGTTGATAAATTACATACTGTCTTCTTATACCTAGTTGTTAAAGTTACAAAATTAAAGCATACAAAGTGGACATTCAAACAGTGAGACTGCAAAGAAGTTCAATGATCCAGCAACAACTTAGGAACATGGTTTTCAATCCTACGCACTTAAACATACATGCAGCCATATCCTCTAGAGCACTTTCTTTTCTTCTTTTTACTTTTTAAGTCCATTATCTGCTTAGTTGTATCCTGTTTCAGGTTGCTCAGTACCCTACTGACTTGTTTTGTTGTTGTTTTATACTTTTAATCACCTTATATAATTCTGTTGCCTTGTTTTTGAGTTTCTCCTCATCCATGATCCATGGATCAGCTTTGGTGGAGTTGGGAGATTTTTGGAGGTATTTGTTACACTCTTATCTACTTTTTTTTTTTTTTTGAAGGTAGCAAAATACAGCAGAACAAGACAGAACAAACCCATGTGACCGCACTGCAATAAAACTACCACAGAACCTCAGAGCAGGTCACCAGTACACAAGCAATGGGCTCAATAGTACAGCCCATTTTGTTCACATTGGCTGTTCTTTCGATCAAATAGAGGAAAATGGATGGAAATATCGAACTTTTAGAAACAGAATATTGAATAAAGCAGTACCATTAATCAAAACTGAGCAAAACAGTGATAAAAATATTTGTCCTCAAAGAGATGGTAGAAGGAAATCCCCCTTACTTGCCACACTGTATACATTCATCCTCCAAAAAGATACTCAGACCGCTGGTGCCTACTTGCTAATGAGGGGGTGGGGGTGGGGTGGATCAATGTCTGATTCTTAGCCCGTGCACCAGCAGGGGCCTAGCTGCTTACAGGCCGGCCAGCAGTCTGCCTTATCTCCCAGCGCCCAAAGTTCCAAGATGATGCAGAGCTTAGGAGCCGCTGGTAGTTCTTGCCCTGCTGTGCCAGTGGTTTGCCAGGCCACCAGCTGCTCACCAGGGCAGCGAGTAGGCTGCCTGTTCTCCAGTGCCCAAAGTTCCAACATGATGCTGCTAGGTTTTAAAATCATAAAACAGGCCTGGGAATTTAGCTCAGTGACATAAGTGCTTGCCTGGCAAGTGCAAGGTTGCGAGTTTGATCCCCAGTACCACAAAAAACAACAATAACAAAAAAAATTGATGTATCTGTGGATAAATACCAATCCTTGTCCATTTAAGGTGGGAATATAAAATGCTGTAGTCATTATTGGAAACAGTATAGAATTTCCCAAAAAAAATAAAAATAGGACTAGCACATGATAAGGCATGGATAAAGCATGTCTGTGGATATTTATTTTAAAAGATTGAAATCAAGATAATGAGATGATATCAGCTATCCTATGTTCATGGCAGCACTTTTCATAGGAATCAGTATCTTGAAACAACCTAAATGTTTACTGAGTTGATGAATAAAATGTAGTATATACATATGATGGACTACTAAAACACTTAAAAGGAAAGGCAATCCTACAATATACGACAACATGGATGAACCTTGACCCTTTAAGCTAATGCAATAAGCCAGACACAGAAGTACAGATACTATGTGATTTCACTTTTGTGAGGTATCTTTAAAGAGTTGAACTAACAGAAGCAGAAAGTATGGTGATTGCCAGTGGCTAAAATGAGGGACAAATGTAAAGTTTTAAATTAATAGGTATGAAACTTCAATAATGAAAGAGAAGCAAGTTCCAGAGATTTACCACGCCATATTGTGCCTACAGTTAACAATACTGTATACTTACAAGTCTATTAGGAGGTTAAATTTATGTTAAATGTTCTTACTATAATTAACTAAAAATCAAAAAAAGAACACAGGAGTCACACAAAAAACAAATAACATAAGGATAGACTTAAATCCAATCATGTCAATAATAATAATAAATGCAAATCTCTAAAATTGCCAGTCAAAGGAGAGAGGTTATCATGTAGGCAGCAAAATCAAGATAACTGGTTATGATTCCTGTAAATCGACTCTAAATAAGCAAATAATGTGACAGTAAATGGGTGCAAAAATACAACATGCTAATCCTATGTAAAAGATAGGCGGGAGTGGCTATATTCACATGAAGCAAACTGGATTTCAGAGCAAAAATATTGCAAGGAATAAGAGGATATTTTGCAAAATGATTAAAATGCAACTCACCAAAAAGACATAATAATTTTTAATAATTTTTCATCTTATAAAAGAGCTTAAAAGTACATGAAACAAAACTGATAAAACTGAAAGGAGACAAACCTGAAAATATAGTTGGAGATTTTAATACCTCTTTTAATAACTGCTATAAAATGTAGATGTTGAACAATGTTATCAACCAACATAATACGGAATTGGTGAGCGGTGGCAGTAGGAGTTGGTTGGCTCATTCTGACCCTGCTGGATGGTGCTTCTTCTGCTCAAGCTGGCAGAGGCTGCTGGCCCTGCTAGCCACTTTAAGCATCATGTTATTAACTACTGAGACCTGGAGACCTTGCCCTATGTTCCTGCATTCTGTGCTCTCCTAATTCTAGTTCCAGGCACTCCTGGGGCATTCTTTTCTACAGTTCTTTATACTAGTGCTGCTCCACTATTCCTAAACTGCTTCAGGAAACACTGAGGAATTTAAACTGCTGAGGAAGGGAGAGAACTAGTTCTTATGAATCTTTAGTGTTTGCAAACTAATTTGAGTAATTCAGCTACACTGCTCTTGACTCCAAAGCAGATATTAGCAAGGACATTTGTGTCTCATGTTCTGCTATTTGGAACCTCTCTCTTTCCTGGCTCCTTGTCCCAGTCCTGTAAGAGCTTTCCCTCCATCTGAATGTCTAGACTTTTTCTTATATCACTTCTCTTCTTTGTATTGTAGTTTATCATATTAGAGCACTAAGCTCTTGTTACGTTAGGGAAATTTTTGTAATGTAGAAAAGGTCTTTAATGTGTCTGTATATACCTTCTAGAACCATTATCTTTCGATGAAATCAAGTAAGTCTGGCTTGAAATTTAAAGCTGAGCAATGTTTTTTTCTTAGCTGGATACTCTCTGTCTCCATAAAACACCAAACAGTGAGAGGAGCAATGATGATAGAAAGATCACTAGGAAAGAAAATACAGTGCCTTCATATTTCAAATTACCTATATCAAATCAGTTAAAATAATATTCTTGACTTTGGTAGAAGTGAAGCCAGAAGCCAGGTAAGAATCTTTTGGACCATATAGTTATCATCTCTAGAATCTTGCTGTGAAAAGAAAAGCCAAACAACTCGAAGAGATTATGGTATTGAGAAAATTTTGTTAATTTTTTTTAAAATAGAAGAGGTTGGAGTCTTATCAGTGCTAGTGAAGACAGGTGGTGAAGACAGGAAAAAGTGTTTGCCTTAGTTACTTTTCTCTCATTGATGAGACAAAATACCTGACACCCAAAATTAAGGAAGGAGGTTTGTGTTTTTTGTTTGTTTGGTTTTTCTGAGGCTGAGTTTCACTATATGGTTCAGGCTGGCTTTAGAACTCACTGGCCTCAAACTCAAGACTACCCTGCCTCAGTCTGCTGAGTGCTGGGATTACAGGTGTGCACCACTGTGCCTGGCAAGAAAGGTTTATTTAGCTCACAGTTTGTGAAGGTTTCAGTCTATAATCAGCTATCTCTAAGGCAGAGTGGTATGGCACAGAGGCCATACTTCAATGCCACAGCAGACAGCAAAGGCAGCAAGAGCAAAAAGTGGGGAGGGGAGAGCAAGCCTCTTTTCTCCCCTTATGTTGTAAGTAGGCTGTTCCTCTCTCCTCATCAGGGTGGATATAACAATCACAAAATTTCCATGCCCTCTTGCACAAGCTGAGGATGTTTACAAAGGACAGACCCTAGTTCCCTGCTGAGTTGCTTAGTTAAACTTCTAAACTTCTCAAGTTGATGCGGTCTATCAACCATTACAGTGTTTGAATGAAAAACCAAATTTTTGGAAAGGTAGGATAGTTGCAGATTAGAGGAGAAGATTTTAATTGGCTAGATGAGAACTTTATAAAGTTTAAGACTCAGTCAATGCCTTCTGAGGATGACAACCTATTGAATAGTTAAATACTTAGTCTTAGGAGAAACAGTGTTTCACAAATACAGAAATAAGCTTCCCCATGAATATTTTTAAGCTTCACCAAAGAGATTCTATGGCAGTCAGTTTGGGATAGGACCCAGCACTTTATTTTTAATGAATACCTATGAAACATTCATGGTGAGATCTTGGTAAACATCACCACAATGCTGGAAAGTACAATGAAGATGCATTTGTGTTACCTAGGTTACCTGAAAGTGTGAGATTGTCACAAGGCAAAATGAACTCATTTATTCACATTTCTGCCTGGAAGTATGAAGTTATTTTTATAGAGATGTAAACATGGCCATAAACATTGGCAAGATGACAATGGAATCCTAGATGAATTCAGCTACCTTTTAAGTGAGCTTCATGTGAGCATAATCATGTGCTGCATGATGATATTCAATCATGAAAGACCACAGATGGAATATGACAGTGGTCCAGCAAGAGTACGGTGAAGTCAAAATCTTCCTGTGGCACAGTGATATCATAGCCATTGCAAGGCACGGGCAGGCGCATTAGGCACATGTTTGTTGTGAGCTTGTATAAACAAGCCTACAGTCATACAAAAGTAATAATACATGCAGTTACGTAAAATATGTGATACCTGACAATGGTATTAAATGACTGTTAATAGTTTTTATATTTACCACACTATTCTTTTCATCTTTATTTTAGTATTCTCCTTCTACTGATTAAGAAAAAAAAGAGTTCATAGCAGAATAGCATCAGGTAGGTCCTCCGTGTGCATCTAGAGGCAGTCTAGAAGGAAGTATTCTCAGAGGAGACAGCAGTTCCATGCGTTATGGCCCCTGAGGACCCTCTAGTGTGATGAGATGTAGAGCTGATCACAGTGATACCAACAATTCTAATCTGTGTAAGTGTAGGCTAGTGTATGGGTTTGCATCTTACTTCTTTATTTTAAACATTTAAAAATTAAAAAAATAATTAGAATGGTAAAAAATGTAGACACAAAAAAATAATTTTGCATAGCTGTACAATGTACTTAATCTGTCATTGACATAATCAAGTTTTTAAAAGTTAAAAAATTCAAAAAGTAAAAATTTACAGTGAGCTATGGTTAATTTACATATAGAAGAAAGATTTTATGTAAATTTAGTACAGCCCATGTTTAGAATAGTATATGGTAATATCCTAGCTTTCATATTAACTCTACTTTTATTCACTAACTCACCCACAGAAACTTTCAGTCTTGTAAGCTCCACTCATGGTAAGTGTTCCATACAAGGATGTTATTTTTAAAAATCTTTCATACTGTATTTTTGAGGTGACTTTTGAGTTTCAGATACCTTTAGAAATGCAGATACTTACCATCATGCCACAATTACCTACATTACAGTATTCAGTACGACAATACACTGTACAGGTTCGTAGATTAGGAGCAATGGGTTACATCTTGGTATGCACTACTTTTTCATCTAGATTGTGTAGGTACATTCTATGATATTTGTACAATGATGAAAATCATCTAACAATGCATTTATCTCATTAAGTGATGCATGATTTTATCCCTAAATTTCTAATTACCAAGTATGACCTCAAGTAAAAGTAATAATGTTCATTTTCATTATGTATTCAAAGCTCTATGTGTGATCGTGGTTCTTGTTGAATTTTCAACAAAATAACATGTAATGAGCTGGTAATTGAGTGAATTTTAACTGCATGCAAATTGCAAAGAAAAGCAATCATAACATTGTTTTTTAATTTTAAAGTGAAAAAAGAACAAAAACGATGGTACAGAACTACAAAACAACATAATAGGAGATTCATAATGGTTAATACATTGCATATTGTTATTTTCAAAGTAGTTTCTCAGATTATAAGATTTAGACATGAAAAAATGATCAATGAAAGTACAAATTGTTCTTTTTGATGAACTAACAGAGATTTGTAATATATAATGATCTATCATATATATTTTTTTCCTTCCTTCTTTACTCCTTTCTCTTCTCCAAGTTGTTCTCTCCTTTTTGAGCAGCTTCTTTCCTTTTCTCTTTCACAATATCTATTGTACATTTTGGGCCTTATTTACTCTTTCAGTTTCTCACACTGTGGGGACAATTCAATGTTTACACATGTGATTTATTTCACTTATGATTATGGTGTCATGCTGCATCCCTTGACCTATAAAAGCCCTGAGTTTATCCTTTTTTATGGCTAAGTATTACTCCATTGTATAAAAATGCCACATCTTTTTTATTAATTCTGAATTTGATGGTCATTTTGGTTGTTTCCAAGATTTAGCTATTACAAATCATGCTGGTATAGACATGGTTGCACATGTATTGCTGTGACACAATATTTTCAGTTCTTCTGGGAAAATACCCAGAAGGGAAATAGTTGGCTTGAATGAGACCTTCAAACCTAGTTCTTTAAGTCATAACACTCTTAATTACAAATTCTGATTTTAAGAGTCTTTTTGCACAGGCTGAAATTTTCATTTGAGAAAGTTGCTTGAAATTGTTCATAATACAATTCAACTGGGGGGTAAGGCACAATGACCCTTTCATCCTGCAAAATCAGCGTTGTCTCTTTGTTCTTTTTCTTTTCAAGACCAAAACATTGTATTTTTATTTATGCAATTTGTTTTACTCCTCCAGATGCCCCTATAGGTACCTGCTGCTAAAGGGACTGTTTTTTGATGGCTTTGTTTCCCAAAGTCTGAAAAAGAAGAGGATGAACTTGTGTTCAAACTTAAACTACTTTTCACTTAAGACATAGCTCCAGATGCAAGAGATGACACTCAAGTAGTCAGTCCTTCTTGAGAAGGAGTCTTCACAATAGAATTTGAAAATATTAAACTATCTTCAGTGTTCTCGTGAACTCCTCAAAAGACTGTTTCTTGTGATCTCCTTCCAGACAGTGGTAGATTTCATCACCAGGAAGGTTTGTCAGACTTTGAGATTCAGATTCTTCTCGAAGGAACACCAAGTCCAAGTATCTCAGCAAGAACAGTAACTAAGTTAAATGATGTCTTTTCAGTTGGGTGATTGCTAGTTTCCCATGCTTTAGCCACTGGAACCCCACTTTGGTAGCGTCAGCTACTACAGTTTCCTTTTCATCAGCACCGTGTTATGAATGGCTTGAACCTTTGTAATCTTTCCTTAACTCACTTGTACACACAGAAAACCCCAAAAAGTAGATAAGTATCCAAAAACCACAAGCTAGTTCTTTTCAAAGAACTACAAAATACATAAAACTCTAGGCAGACTGACCAAAGAGAAAGAAAATACAAATTACCAAGATTAAGCATAGAAAAAACCCTATAATTAAAGATTCTAAACTAAAGAATAGAATTATATTATAAATATCTTCATGCAAAGAAAATCAACTGAGATGAAATTACAAAATTTTTGAAAACACCAATCATCAAAGAATTGCTTACTCAACAAAACATGGGGAGCTGAAATATTCCATGATCTCTTGAAAGAAGTTGAATTTACACTTAAACATATTCCCATGAAAATTGTTCCAGCCCCTGATGCCTTCTTTTATAAATTCTTTAAGACATTAAGGAAAAAATAATACAACTTTACATATAATCTTCATGAAACTTGAGTAGGGAATATTTTCTAATTCATCTTATAAGTCTAGTGTTATCCTGATATCAAAGCTAAACAAAGATTTTACTAGAAAAGAAGCTACATATCAACATTCCTTATTATTATTACTCAAAAGATTATCTGCTGTACAATGTCATTAATATGAAATTCTAGAAGACACAAGATTATAGCGACAGAAAATAGATCAGTGTTGGCCAAGAATCAAAAGCATGGGCCGGGAATTTAGCTCAGCGGCATAAGTGTGTGCCTTGCAAGAGCCCGGTTGTGAGTTCGATCTCAAAAAAATAAAAAAGAATCGAAAGTGTGTGGTGGTGGTGGTGGTGGTGTGTGATGGGAGACGAAACTTGCTATGATGGTGCGTACGGGAAATTTGGAAGTGAAAGAATTATTTCTTATTGTGAGGGTACTTAATTCTACTGTGTGACAATATGACTCAATAACTAGAATTTTTAAAATACCATGAATAGCTTTAAACTCCTTAGAAATATATTTAAAAGCGAAATAAGGGGCTGGGGATTTAGCTCAGCGATATAGGTGCCTGCTTTGCAAACACACAGTCTTGAGCTCCATCCCTGGTACCAAAGAGGGAGAGGGGGAGAGAGGGAGAGAGAGAGAGAGAGAGAGAGAGAGAGAGAGAGAGAGAGAGAGAGAGAGAGAGAGAGAGAGAGAAGACATTTACAAGATTACAAAAATGATACAATGCTTCTGTAAGGTGTCAGTGATAATTTAAACATATTAAAAACTTTTGTTGTTCATGATTTGGAAGACTCAATACTTAAGAATGCTATTCAATCTAAGGTGATCTATAGAGCCAATACAGTTTTAGTCAACATCTTAACAGTATTTGTCTACATGACTTAACTAAATTACTTAAAAATTTGTATGAAAATACAACTAGAAAAATAAGACATGTTTGTAGAAAGAGAAAAATTTGTTCACAGTCTTTTATTTTAAAGAAAATAGTTGATTATTCTTTAATTTAGAAATATATTACAGTAAAAAAACATTTGTCATCAATCCTCCTCTAAGTACTCCTCCTCTATCTTTCTGTAAATTTGTGCATGTTTTCAGTACTTAATGATTACATTTACAGTGAGGAGTTGGTACACGTGCATAACACATTTTAATGCTTTTGTAAGCCCTTCCCTCCTCCCTTTCTCCTCCCTCCATCTCTTGTTTCCTTTCCCATTTGAAAAAAGTTCTGTCTCCCTGTTGGAGGCACTTATTTTTATTAAGTATGAATTAGTGCAGGGTAGTATTGACACAATAATAGGCAAATATCTTAAGAAATCAATACAGAGAACCCAGAAATAGATCCTCAAAGACACTGAGTGTAAAAAAAGTGGTATTGCAGATGTGTGAGAAGCAACAACAAAACTTTTCATAAATAGTGTAGGCATTATTGTTTTATCATCTGAAAAAGTAAAATTGTAATGGTACTGTGCATTATATACAAAAACAAATTGAATCAGAAAAAAAAATCCCTGAAAAAAATTAAAGGTAAAGCTACAAACTTTTCAAAACAGAATGAAAGAATTTTCTACCTTACAGTAGAAAAAGATTTTGTAACTGTGACAGAAAAAAAGCCAAAATGGAAATATTAACACATTTGACCACATTAAAAATAAAGTTTTCCCTTAAAAAGATACCAAGAAGAAAACGAGGCCACAAAAAGATCACAAGCAAGACACTGAAGTACAAACTCAGTAGGATTATTTTTGAAATTTAAAACCAACAAAAGACTAGTGCCCAGGGAAAGTGTGTGTGTGTGTGCATGTGTGTGTGTGTGTGTGTGCATGTGTGTGTGTGTGCATGTGTGTGTGTGTGTGTGAATTAATAAGAATAATATTGCCAGCCTCTAGAAAACAAGCAAGAGAAATGCATAGATATTTCACAGATAAAATGATACAAATCCCAAAGGGTCCTTAACTATATGAAAATGTGTTCAGTCTCACAAATAATCAGGGAAATACCTGTAAGAAAGAAAAAATTTAAAGTCAGAAAATGCCCCATTTAGCCGGGCGTGGTGGCTCACACCTGTAATCCCAGCGCTCGGGAGGCTGAGGCAGGAGGATCACTGTGAGTTCAAGACCAGCCTGGGCTACAAAGTGAGCCCAAGGCCAGCCTGAACTGCATAGTGAGACCCTGTCTCAAAAAGTCAAAAAAAAAAAAAAAAAGAAAGAAAGAAAAAGAAAATGCCCCATTTGGCAGGCTGCTCAATATTGAGAACTTTTATTCACTTTGATTGAAGTGTCAATTATTTCAACTACTTCAGGCAGGCACAGTGCCACTGAGCTATGTCCCCCGCTCAGCTACTTCAGAACACAGTTTAGCTTTCCCCATAAACTTTGGCATGTATTCTATACTACAACCCAGAACATGTGCTGGAGAAATTGTTGGACCTTTGGTACATTTTTGCAAATACTAGCCAAGAACACCTACAATAATATTTACAGAAGCTTTTTCTAATAACAGAAAAGACTGTTAAGACCCCAAATATCCATCCATAGACTGGATAAATTGTAACAAAGTTTTACAGTGGGTTACTATATACAGTAATAAAATATGAGTAACACTCATATTTGGTTATATTTATATAAAACTCAAAAATCAGCAAAACTAAAAAATGTACTGCTTAGGAACATTTATATAGGTATAAAACCTCCAAAGAAAGCAAGAAAATAATCAATATATAATTTGAATAATTATTGGTTACTTCTCAGTGAGAGTTACCAGCATGTGTGTTTATTTCATGCCAGTTTGTGTCATTTAGGAGGCCTTGAAAAGTGGTAATATTTTGCCTTTTGAACATGGTGATATGTGCAGAAATGTTCATTGATTGACAGCAAGCATGCCCATGGGTATCTGTGTCCACTCTTTTTCTGTGCACTGTGTATCAATAATGGCGAACCTGTAGCATTCACATTATTGTGTTTTTCTTTTAAGACAACAGGTGTTAATGTAGAGTTGTTCTTTCTAAACTAAAACCTCAGTATTCAGGTTTCATTGCAGGGTTGGCATTCTGTGATTTTTTTTTGAAAAAAGTGGATATTGGGTTGAAGTCTGGTACTTGGTCTCTAAAAGTTTCAGTGCTACAGCTATATACATTTTAATTGAAAAGCCACAACTTCCAGGGACTCAAAACCAGATACCTCAGTTCATTAAGGTAGGATGACACCAAGTGATCTGAATTTTTATCAAGTTCCCATGGTAATTTTGGTAAAAGTAATCTGAAGACCACTTTTTGAATATGTGTGTTACTTCCATAGTTTGAAGCTTTCACCCTTTAAAGTGGCATTTCACAAAGGGCTACAACATAATTAAAGAGGCTTTTATAATAAACACACAACTCTTTCAATTCCAGAAATTATCACTTTACTATACAAAAAAACTAAACATTTACAAAAGAAAATAAACAGAAGTTGCATTTTAAAACTCCACCAGTGAAGTTACACAAGATTCTGATGAACAAACATTATAAAATGTCTCCGTACCATGCGAGTACCATACAAAGAAGCCCAATCAACCAGTACGCTGCAGGTTGAGGTATTTAGTACCCAGAAGTCAACCCAGTGCCCTCTTCATCATTCGCCTGTGCAAATGTGGGTCCCTAGCCTCTTCATAAAACATGAAATTATTTCGATAAACTTTGAAAGAATAAGCTTTTGTTAAAGGAAATAAAACATTAGAGAGATCACTTAAGTCAGCTGCCAGTCAACGTTAACAATTAGATTTCCCACAGATATATTAAGTTATTAACGGTCAGTCCATGCAAAATGGCTTAATTATTCTCATGATCTGAGTATAGAGTGCTGCTATTCCCAGCAACCTTCCTATGGCATAATTTTATTTTACATATGTACAGAGTGTATTATTGTATGTACACGTGAGAGAAACTCTTCCAGTTCTCTCATCTTAAAAGCCGTGACTTTTTAGGCACCAAGTTTTCCGTTGGCTTCTTGCTCACAGCATGAGTGGCCATTCCTTTCTGTTTTTAATGCATTCTGAGAAGTCTGAACTCAGCTCTTGGTTTTTCTTGTGGAATGATGAGTAGTATTTTTTGATTGATAAGTAGTGCCCCGGTTGAACATTTCAAATGTTAGCTACACTTTTGATTTCTGTGCTTCTACGAGACTGTATGAACCTTTCATGTTGGCTTTTCTTGCAAAGTAAATGATCATCCCGATGGCAGGTATTATTAAGAAGGATGTACAATAAAGAACAAGAAGTTCAGGAGAAAAATAGTTCTTGGTACTTTCTCTTCCTAGAAAATAAGCAAATGAATGTAATTAATGTCTGGCACAAAAAGAAATCATCCAATAATAACATACATTTTAATGTAACAGTACAACTAGTTCTCTAAAGAGAAAGGAACCAAAGTAGTGTGATAAAGAACAAAAGGAACTCAGATGCATATTTCTTTAAAGTATCTGAATAATTAGTTAGTGATGGCTACGGTCATAATGGATCAAAAAATCACAGCATTTCACTTTCACAAACTTGAATTAAAAGAGGTTCCTTTCAAGTGTAAAATGGAAGAAAGGGTGTAAGATTTTAGGGTTCCTTTACAAAAGCAGAAATTGGAGAGGATGTTTGTTTTGAGATATAAGAATATCTTCTAAAGTACTAAGACCCTGATCACCATGGGTTGAGATAACTAACCAGTTTCCCAAGAAAATCCTTATAATATTTAGAGTATGACCATTATAGTCAAACACCATAATTAGGACATTAAGAGAAACAACTCTTGATTGTGGATTTTTCTGTTAATGTGTGTGTGTGTGTGTGTGTGTTGTATGACTGAATTAAATGCATCACAATATGTATTATTTCTCTTTGTTATTTATAGTCTCTTGATTTGCTGAAGGTCTTTGGATAGTATCATGTTTCAACATAAATGTTACTTATTCAAAGAAGTATTGTCTGATCTACATCTTCCTAGTCTACATTAAGAATCCCAACATACTCTCAAAACCTACTCATAACACTTTGTCTTTATAAAGCTTGTCATGGCTTCCCATTAAATGTTCATCCATAGGATTTACCTAGTAAATGTGGTTCCCTCTTCTGACTATAAACTACATACAGTCAGTTATGTGTACTACTTTTTTGAGTCCACTACTGAATGACTCACTAGTTGGCATAACTACTACCCCCAAAATATTTTTTAACATCAATTTTTTTTCTTTCTAAACCCTTACTTGTGAATGGAATACAAAAGATAACAATGTGAAAAAACTTTAAAATTAGTGGGCCGGGGGTGTAACTCAATGGTAGAGTGCTTGCCTAGCATGTGTGAGGCCCTCAACTCTGAAAAAATAAAAAATAAAAAAAATCATCTGACAACTGCATACTATTTCACATCTGAACCCTGTGAGAATATCTGAGGGAAAAAACGCAGCATTTACTAGAGACTGGCTTCTGTTTATACTTTGCACAACATTATATGACTTCATAGTTAACTTTCACAAAGTGGCGTACATGCTGCCTCCATCTTGGCAGGAATTAGTGATCTGAATTTGGTCACCATTGCATTCCTTCTAGAGCTTTCTAAATACAGTCACTCAAGTAAATAAAACATTAGTATCAACTGATATGGTTAACTTTTTTCAAATAAAAACACTTCACCTTAAACATAATAATAATTGCCTCATTTTCCTGCTTTCCCTTGATAGCACTGAGCCGGTCAAGGATTATGAGTGCTATTTTAATAGGATACTCATCATCATAATTATGATTAGGCTTTAATATTGATGGCATGCTCTGCAGTTATTTCTGTCCCTATTTTTTAAAATCTAATAAATATTATATTTGCCTTTTCAGTTTTTCCCTCAAGGATCTGCAGAAAAATCTCAAATTTGCTACTCAGTGTGTTGCCAGGGCATTCTTCTAATAAAATTTTTTATTGGCTGTATAAACACTGAAACTATTAACAATACCTCATTGTTTCCATCAATGAAATGTATTCAAGCCAAAACAAAACAAAACAAAACAATTTAAAAACCTGAGAAAATGCAAAGCCAAAGTAGTTTAAAATATCCAGGAAATTTTCAGTTTTTTGACTTTGATGACATCCAGCTATTTTCAGCCATATTCGGTTTGGGTGCCTAATATCCTTTGGTTGCTCATTTAAATAATGGGGAAAAAGTGCAAGTAAGGGAGTGATTATTCAGCAAAGCAACTAGAAAAGATTTTATGCAAAAGAGAAAGTTGAAAAATGAAGAAGTTTTAATATGTCTTTAAAAGAGAACAATTAACTACAAACAGAATTACAGAAATGTAGGAGATCAATTTCCTGGGGTTAGGCTAAGTTAAAGGTGGCTAGAACCTTCAAGGATAAGGGAAAACAGGAAAGAATAAGTTCAGCCTACTCATAACTGAAATCTCAGTTTATCCAGAGTCATGCCCCACCTCATTGGAAGCACTAATTGCATATACCCCTGAGTCATTTTGAGTGACACGTTACAAGGTAAATGTTCCACTGCTTGTACATATGGTAACTTCATTGGTCAGATCGACACTTTTCAGGATAATCACTGTGGGTGAATAACTAAAAGTTTTACATGTAATTGTTGTATTTTTCCCTTCTTTAATGTTTCTCAATGAGAGTAATGATACTGTCATGGCTTAAAGAAGTACTGTAAAGCCAGAGAATATACAAATCTCAATCTTGAGAAAGTTGTCCAGATCAGTAACATTTTTCCTATTTTCTAACATAGGTTCAAATTTTCCCTGTATTGCCAAGAGGTTGCTGATAGTCAAGTGGTAGACCTCTTAAGAGGTGACATTTGCAGTTGTGTTCACCAAATGTGGTTTCCAGTACACACTAGGAGCTCAACAGTGTGCAAGAAACATGAGATTTATTAGTCATGGTTGACACGTTTTGCTTACACCAATAAGATCACAGCATTCACAAGAGGGTGAAGGAGAATAAAGGGCCCCCCAAATTCTCTGATGAGACCATTGCCTTTACTTTTCTCTCTATTAGAAAAGGGTAGGATAGTCAAGGATGTGTATTTTAAAGAAACCTGTTCCGTAGTCTGGAGATCTTTTTATATTGCTCAGGATCGGGATTGCTACTTTCCATCCTGAAAAGAATCAGTTACTCCATGTTAAGAAAATAGTATTCCCTTCAGGTAAGAAGAGGGTCTGGAAGGGATTATTTTTCTTGATGTGCCAATCCTACTTCTATAGTTTCCTTCAAACTCCCAGTGAAAAGTATTGAATATATGTTTAAGCAGAGTAAAAGCAAGACCTTAGAGACCAATGACAAATTGTTAACTTTGAAAAAAGCAAATAGGAATTCCACTTTCACCAATGATTAACATCAACTTCCTGACTAAACTGTATAGGAAAGAACAGCTGTGCCTGATTATTTTGAAGGACATTAAGAAATAAACATAGTGAACACAGAATTCACTCATTTTGCTAAGTCATTTATCTAATGTTAGAAATTCACTACTGTCCATGGACCCCTGCACAATTTTTAAAAAATTAGGAAAAAACACCAAAAAACCAACCTTTAACATCCAGTGTTAGACTTCTTAATTCTGAACCAACTTTATTTTTAGATTCACATTCATACACTCCTGCATCCTCCAACTGCACCTTGTGGATGGTGTATGCACCATCTATAGACTTTAGAACTGTGTCTCCCATCTCTGTTTTTTTCTTCAGAATTATCCAAGTTTCTGGGACATTTCCACATGTACAAGAGATAATGACCATGTCTCCTTCCTTGACACTCTCAGAAGGAAAAGCTGTAAGCTGAATGTCTTTTGGAGCAACTGAAAAGAGAATTTTAAAAGTATCTCTGATTCAATGAAGTTCAAACCAATGTCATTAATTTAATGACATCAACAATAGCTTCTGTTAGTGTTTACTGTTCATATAAAATGTTAAAGGCAAAAAGTCAAGCATTTACTGGTTTTTCATGAATGTTCAAGTTCTAAATAGGAGATGACATGCTTTCTTCATTTCCTGTGATACTTCTTTACCCAGCCTAGCACAAATAATTGTGTTTCACAGGGAGCTATATCCTCCCAAATAAAGAATTTAAACTGTAAAAAAAATGGCTTTTTTTCTGCTCTAAATACACAACTACTATATATCAAGCCCCAAGGACTGGTCTAAATCCTCAACATGCAACATCTCCATTAATGTGGTCACTCTTGGAGGGAAGTATTACATCACTATTTTACAACTGAGATTTCTGTTAAAGTCATCAATTTCATGTCTTCATTTGAGAGTTTTTATTCAAGGCCAAAGTGCCATGACATCCAATGTAAAGATTTTCTTTAAGGTTATAAATTTCACTTCTAAATTCCTTCTAAAATACAAATCTCATTGACATGAAGTCACAATAAGTCACGAACACCTCAGTGAGAATAATATCAAGGGGTACAAGAGGAAATGAATGCCATGATGAAGAAGGTAACCCTGGTGGTCAAAAGGCAAGGGAAGGGGGATAAACCAAATCGACCAGTTCATGATCTTGCTCATAACTGTCTATGGCTTCAATGGGCCAAGTAGAAATTGTTTTGTTATCAATTTTGGGGTCTCCACCCTCAAGGAGAGGCATATATCTGATGATTTGATCCACTCTGGTGGTTCCATGCCACCAGACTAATAAACAAGAGGGCGTACGTACGTACATAGTCGCTGCTATTTTTTATCATCAATATTTACAAAAGCTACCTAAGCTTCTTAGACTTCTAAGCAAATACTAGCAGTCATCTTGTGAGACTGCTTCTCAGTATCTAATTCAGCCCAGTATGTTGGTTTTAATCCTAAATAATTTTTAAGTACATACATACCTCTTCCTATCCTTATTTCAGCACCGTAACCATGGTCTCATAGTATCATAGTATCACTGGAACTCCTGGCACAGTTCCTGGGGTTTCACTTGTGGTTAAAAGAATCTCAGCATAAGTGACTTGGTATGGCTCAAGCAGATCTCCATACATAGGAAACATCATGACCTTTTAAAGAGCCATCTATACCTTTTTTAAGCAAAAGGTGCTGTTTTGATAAAGGACTTTTTCATAACAACAAAAAATGCTATCAATGATAATTTAAAATCACACACTGGTTACCTTGGATAATTAGTTCAACTTCTTCTCTGCTTGTTCCAGCCTGGTTAATCCCTTCACACACATAAATGCCAGAATCTTCCATTTTTGTAGAAATTAAGGTAAGGGTGGTATTCTCAGAAAGAGGTTGTAGATCTCCATTACTGAGCTGTCTGCTCCATACAATCTTTGGAGATGGAAAGCCATGGGTAGTGCATGTCATATTCACAGAACTTCCTTCCTCTAGGATAGAAGAGGGATTGACCAAGACAGTGGTATCTGTGGGGGCAACTAAAAAGACAGAGGTATTTGTTAGCTGATACTACACACCCTGAGTCCCAATGAGTTTCAATGTCCACGACTTATTTCAGTCATTTCTAAGAAAAAAATGGAGTCTGCTTTTCTCTGTCTGAATCTGGACTGGATTTGTGACTCACTTTGACCAATGGAAGGTGAGCAAAGTGATACTACTGGACTCCCATTCCAGGCTTTTAAGAGGCTACTTCTTGAAATGCTGTGCTCTGAGAGTAAGCCTAAGCTAACTTCCATGAGGGTAACACCATGGAAAGAAGGAGGGGACCCGGACATGTCAGTCATTGAAATGATGCCACCTGAGACCAGCCAGCCTGGCAGCCCTTACTGAAGATGCACAAGTGAACTTAGCTGATACCACAGGATAACTGCCCAGCTAGCATGCCCCCTAACGCCAACTCATAGATTCATAATTAGAAACATCATTATTTTACATGAGGAGCTGTAATAATCAATTATTCTAAATTTTCTTTTCAATTTTTTTTCATGGAGATTTTAACTATTAACCTTATGTTAACTATTGCCTGGTAAACATGATAAAGAAATCAATAGTAAGTTATGGGTACATCATGTATGTACTTACCATTGACATAAAGTGTCTGTGTACTCTGCCTTTGTTTGGGTTCAGATTCCATTTCACCAATATGTAACTTAGCCTGACAAACAAGAACTTTTCCAGTATCTTCAGAGGTGGGGGTGAAGGTCACTTCCAAACTTTTGTTCTCTAGGGATTTTATGTTTATTTCCTCTGAAAAGTGTTTATTTATCATAAGAGTTTCCCCTTTATGTATTTCAATCTCCAAGTGGTCAGAAGGGTACACAAGAGGAACCTTGCAGCTTACAGTGACAGGGGTTCCACTCACTAGTAGATCACTCATCCCAATTTCTGGATCTTGAGGGAAAGCTGCAAACATCAAGTAAAAATGACATTTATATGTAACATAAAAGGGAAAAGTGAGCTAAACACATGCAAATGTCTCAAGATGACAAGTTTATGAACTAGGATAGAGTGACTAATACATAGAAGAACAAGAAGAACAAGAAGAGAAGGAAAGAAGAAAGGAAAGAAAGAAAGAAAGAAAGAAAGAAAGAAAGAAAGAAAGAAAGAAAGAAAGAAAGAAAGAAAGAAAAAAGAGGAAGAAGAAGAGTAGGAAGAGGAGGAGGAGGAAGAATAATCACATAATTGTAAAATTAATTACAAATCTGTTAGAAATAAACTTAGAATATTAAGTCATCATGTAAAAAAATGTTCTTACTCTTTGTTTTTCCCTTCTAATGATACCATCTTGCTGAACACATGGCCTGATCTTTTCTAAGGACATATCAGTTTCTACCATTTATTTATTTATTAACTGTGTATTTTAGAGATTTTTAAACATTTTTCATGATGTGTTAAATGTTATGAACTAGTTCTTCAACATCATTATCTGAATTAAATGGGCATTATTTGACATTTTATGCTAAGACAACTGAAACTTACAGAGGCTGAGAGAATTTTCATTACATATCATATCTTGTAAGTCACTGAGCTGAGCTCACAATACCTGTTTTTCTGATCTCAAATCTGGGCTTGATTCCATGAGGTTGTGAAATTCCTTGATCTCAAGCAAGCACACAGGTATTCTCAATTTAGGTAGTTTAATATCTGATGTTGAAATTCAGGTAGCAAATTTTAAATATTTCTCAGATAATACTTGAAATCAGGAAAAGAACTGTCTTAACTATATTATTTAGAATATAATTATTTAGAAATTAATATTTTAACTTATAACTTAACTATATTATTTAGAATATAATTATTTAGAAATTAATAAAAAGATGAACAAAATATACAGAGAATGCTTACATTTTTAAAAAGTTTATTACAGTAAAAGACACAGTGCCACTACTTCCCTTTAAAATACTCCCCTGGTTTTGAACACATTTGTAACATCATGATTCTTGCCACTTTCTGAAGCAGTTCCTAAAGTCTCCTTTCATGAGTGTCTTTATGTGGTGTGATAAAAGTACAGTGAATGCTGCTGTCAAGTGTTATCCAACAGGCAGTCTTGTAAAAGTATTCTGATAGGTATTTATCCACTTTATTCACTGGATCTTGTGCCATGTGATTCCTGATATTTCCCAAAGTCAAAATGACTATGAAAGGTAAATGCTTTGAATGGATTTGAGACATCAAGACAGCCACAGCTAAAACTAGTACTCATGAAAGAGGGCTTCCAGGACTGCTTCAGTGGCAAGAACAAGAGGATAAGTGTGTTTAAAGTGAAGGGAGTTTTTTTTGAGGAGCATTACAGGCAACATTTCTTTTACTGTAATAAAATTTCAAAACTTTAAACATTCACCCTATATTTTGTCGTGCCTCATAATAACACCGTTATTATATTCTATGCAAATCAGTAAAATGAGGCTCAAATAATTATCAAGGGTAAGAATAATACTAACTTTTTCCTAAAGCAAAATATTAAAGTGATTCTCAAATATTTCCATATTACAACAAGGTTTTTACCATGACTTTTCATTTCTCTTGGAAATGTGCTCATAGCACCAGGTTTAGAACTCTGGGAAGTATTATAATTCAATAAAATTTACCCTTCCTTTGAGAGATTTAAGCCTCATTACATTCATCTTCTTTTTCTGAACTTAATTCTGAAAGGTAGTTAAAGTTTAGGGAAGGTTTCTGGTGGAAAATCCTTATAAAATGTTTTCTTAAGCTCACTGAGTAAAACAAGGCCAAAGAACTTCTCGAAAAAAATAATCTTATGGTCACTGTTTTGTTCAGCATTCACTACAGATAGAGGAACTTCTGGAATATCAGATTCATCAAGATTTAAACCTATGAAGCTTTTTTTTTTTTACTTAGGTTGCAATAAGAGCCAGAAAAGGTACACAGTATGTACTTGAAGTATATATCAGTATTAATATCTGATGTTGCCTCTTGATTCTGCCTGAGCAGAAACTTGAGCTACTCTTTAACATAGTCTCTGTCTTCATTTTTGACTTTCGTTTGTGTTCAGTTGCCTCATTTTCCCCCTCTTTCAGATCAGCTTTCCAAATGTGCTTTTTAAATGGTGGACTCAGCCCTCATCATCAGTTTGGATATCTGAGTGGCAGTGTCCCCTACCCAATTATTTTATGGGCACTGACAGTCACTGTTCTCACTATTGTAGAAGAGATGGGAAGCAGGGAGCAAGGAGAGTGAACAAAGGCATAAGGAAGTCCTGATGAGACACCAACAAGGATTGTGCATGCTGTATACATGTGTAACATAGACTTAAGATTTAGAGCATTTATGTTGCATCACACTATTTTGGTTTAGTGATTCAGGAACCATTCTTGATGCTAAATTCCCTTTATGAGCAAATGGATCTCACTGCTTGCCACCATTGACACTTTTTTTTCTTATAAGAGCATAGAAAAAAATACATAACTTTGAAAAACACTTACAGTAGAGTTTGATTTGGATGTCCTTTTCCACTTTCCTGTGTCCACATGTCACAGTACACAGGTAATGATCTTCATTCTCTAAGCTCACAGAGGTCAAGGTCACCGTGGACTCGGTCCTGTCCCTCCTCACTATCCCATTCAGAGGGCTGTCTCTCTGGGCTCTCCAAGAGAAAGATGGGGCCTCACAACCTGTGACACTACATCTCAACACAACTGAGTCCCCAATCTGAGTGATAACCTGGTGTCCAGGGGAGATGTCAACAGTAATTGGTTTTTCTGAAGAGAAAAAACAAACAACAGGAATAGCGAATGAAAGTCTTCTTCTTTCCTCTTGTTTCTTATGTCATCTTTATTTTTCCTGATGATCTTTCAGCTCTCTGAACAAATTACTCTTTTCTATCTTGGAGCCCTCAAAATGAGACCACATTGCTTAAGGATAAATCAGTAAGAGTTTGTCAAATCACCTGATTAGAATAAATGTAGATAAAAATTTGTCAAGAAAGTGGTTGGCATTTTTTCACTGCAACAACCCAATTCCTTCCCTCATTGTATTTATCAGATCATTATAACAGTGAATAATAGATCAAATAAGTCTCAATGTTCCTGTATGTCAAGTATTAAGGATACTGCTTTACATGTATTATCTCATTTAATTCTCACAATAATTGCTGAGTTGGTATTATCCTTACTTTTCTCCTGCTTCTATTCTTTCTTTTCCTTTTATCTCTTTTTTCCTCCAACAGGAAACTTTAAAATGTTTATGTAATATATGTAGATATTAATAAATGAAAATTCAAAAGAACTCTTCCATAAAAAAATAAGATTTCATTACAAAATAATTAGAGAATAACAATAGTTAATGTACTATATACCATAATCTTAAATCTCCTAGAGGAAATTTAAGCATATATGTGTTAACTTTACCCAGCTTGCAAGTATCAAAATTAGGACTTGATACAAGGTAGGTCTAATTGAAGATTCCAGTTTTTCTGTTGTAAGAACAACTATCAGGCCATCCTCATGTATAGACAAAATGAGATCTAAAGGAGGTTCTAGAAATAAACTACCCCAAAATGTCATCTAATTAGATACCATATCAATAATGGACCAATGCTTAGAGCTTCTGTTTCAATAATATAAAGCTACACCTTTGATGGTCACACTGAAAGCAAAGTAAAATATTAAGCCTTAAAATGATAACATGAGTTATATCTAAAATTTTCTTGATGCAACATAAAAATACTTTGTAGGGCTGGGGATTTAGCTCAGTGGCATAAACGCCTGCCTTGCAAGCGCTAGGTCATGAGTTCGATTCCTGGCAAAAAAAAAAAAACTTTGCCATTATCTCAGGTGCTTAAAGCTGAAGGTTGAGGTCAAGCTTCTAAGTCTAACGTAGTCAACTGTACAGGTTTTGATTGGGTGGCTGCAATTTTGGGAGAATGTGAAATTCCAAATCTTGACTTTAGTCTGCAGAAGAAATTGGGAGCAGTTGGTCAACTCTTGAAAGTGACAGATGAAGATCCACAAAAATCACTGAAAGTCTTTTTTGTAAATAGTAGGCAGGAGATGGAAGCAATTTCAACACACAAATTATCCAATGATACATTTTTCATGGTTCTCATCTGTGCTAGGAAAAGTTACTTTTTTTGACTTAGTTTATGTAATTATGACACGGCACTTTCTAGTGAAGACTCTCCTCTAATTACCTCAATAAACTCATACGCTATTAGACTTTAAAAGAACAATAAGCAGAACAATAAGCAGAATTTCTGAA
The DNA here is from genome assembly GCA_004027455.1 of Hydrochoerus hydrochaeris. Classification (NCBI taxonomy): domain Eukaryota; kingdom Metazoa; phylum Chordata; class Mammalia; order Rodentia; family Hydrochaeridae; genus Hydrochoerus; species Hydrochoerus hydrochaeris. The sequence continues at coordinate 207,482 of PVLA01002740.1, read as the reverse complement.
TTTTTTGCATACTAGCGTGAGAATGAGGAACTTTTAAAACACTTCTGTTTCCTGTCTGTAAATGGTTCTGGCTACATATATTACTGTGGCTCCTTGGGGAGGAACTCTTTTAGGTAACTAAAAGGTCTTTGAAGATTCAATTATATCTTCAGTATTAAAGATTGTTAATATCTCATGTGATGCAAAATGCAAAACAACCCTTCCCAGAACACATTTCCTTTCTGCACTTAAATGGGATCTCATTTACAATGGGATGAACAATTCCAGGATGGATGATTGGCTTTACATATTTTTATTAGTATAATAACTTTTCTGGCCACTTGAGAATACTAAACCTAATTGAGTTAGTCTACTGATAGTGAGTTTGAATTTTATGTTTTTGATTGTCTAAGATTAAACTTCATAATTTTATATTTTAAAAATTTGTATAGCCCATGTTTATACTTTACTCATGTATTCAACAAAAATTTACTGAAAACTTACTGTGTGCCAGTCAAGAGCTATGCTAGGTACCTAAATATTAAAGCTCATGCATGTACTCATGTGCATACAAACACATTCACATGAAAATACACAGTTCCTGTCTTCAAGGAACTTATAGTTTAGTGAACTGACACATTCACACAGATTATTTTGACTTACTAAATTATATGTCCATCTTTCCTTCCTACTTTGTAGGCTTCCACAGGATGCCTGCTCTATGTGTTTCATATCTGTATTCCAAGATCAAGAAGACTCTTGGATTCTTGGAGAGAAGCTCTTAATTAGTATGTGTTGAACTGAACAGAAATGCATACATGACTATAAGAATTGCTAAGCATATATAAAGGAGAAAGCAAGTAGCTTTGCCTGGCACAGTATTGAACTTGGAAGCTTACAGAAGCTTTGTGCTGAAGAGTGGCTAGGACTTGGCCAGCTGGAGGCAGGGGAAAGACCATTCCAGGTAGGAAAACAGCATGAACAAGACACAGAGCATCAACAAAGCTGCAAAGGTAGTTTCTGACCAGACTGTTGAGATATATGTGACAATTTTAAGAAATATGGTTAGAGTTGTAGGAAATAAGTACCTATTTTTTGTTTCTAGTAATCAACTATGATACCACTGCGTAGGACTGGTTATCTTGGGAACAAAATGATACAAGGAGATCACTTAAAACCATTAGTTATAAATCACAATGGAACACTACTGAGCATTTATAATGCCATTTGGAAGAACACAGATGGACCTCAAGGATATCAGATGAAGTGGAATAAACCATACATAGAAAGACAGATGCTATGTAATCTCACTAACACATAGAACCTAGAAACATCAGACTCACAGTAAAAAGTAGAATGGTGGTTACCAGAGGTTTGGTGGAGCAAAAAGAAAACGGGGAGATTTTGGCCAAAAGAATAAAGTTTCAGTTAGGAGAAATAAGTTTCTGAGCTATGTTACAAAACAGGGTGACTAGAGTCAATTTTTAAAATGTACTTTATATTTAAAAACAGGATAAATTTGAAATGTCTTACCATAAAAAAATGATAAGTGAGATGATGGATATGTTAGGTAGCTTGATTTAATTATCCTACATTGTATAAATATATCAAAACATCACATTATATTTTGTACACATATGTATTACAATTAGTCAATTTAAAATTTAATAACAAGTAGGTACAATTGAAAAGGTATAACTTTTAGATGACACTATTTGACCTTAGAAAATTTTGAACTATGTTGAGCCTCAGTTTCTTTCTTACAGAGTTATGGTAAAGATTGAAATAATAATATGTAAAATAGAATATAGAACTCCTGGAAAATACTAGGTATATGATCAAGAGATAATATGATTATTAATCTTTGTGAGACTCCATTCTGTCATCTGTAAAATGGGTATAAAATAATTACAATTTTATTATTATTTCTTGAAGATTACAGATAGCTTATATAAAGTGTCAGAAACATGGTTGATGTAGAGTGAACGCTGCTATTTAGGAACATCTTCCAGAAGTCCAAGTGAGAGTTGATAAAATAAGGCAACAACACAAGAGGGTTGAAGAAAAGGTCAGATTCCAGGGATCATTTTGAGGTAGAACTAACAGATTCAGTGCTACAGAATAGAAACAGATTTGGGAATAACTAATATAGAGTCCAGATCTTGACTATCTCAAGTGATAAGAGAAGAGGACTGAATGCTGGATGTGGCAACCTGAAACACATCAATATTCACAAGACGGGGGAAGAGAGAAACCAATAATTATGGAAGTAAAGGAATGATGTACTTTAAAAGTTAATCCAGGGCCAAGGATTTGGCTCAGTGGTGTAAGCACTTGTCTGGCAGGTGCAAAGTCGTGAATTTGACCCCCGGTACAAAAAAAAAAAATTAATCCAAAAAGCAGAGCCATAGAAGCTCAAGGGAAAAAAAGACTTTCAAATGTATGAGTGTAATAAATACATATTTATGCTAAAGCACATGACAGCAGCTAGGTCATCAGTGAAATGTAGAGAAGGAATTTCAGCATTGATATTATGTCATTTTTGCTCAAATCCCCATGACAGCACATTTATCATTCTTTTTTTCACTCACCTTTAACAATTAATTCGACCTGTCTTCTGTTCCTTCCAATCGGATTGACTCCTTCGCAGATATAAATTCCAGAATCTTCCATTTTCATGGCAATTAATGTAAGAGTTGCGTTCCCTGAAAGGAGCTGTAGGTCCCCATCATCTAGTTTCTTGCTCCAGAAAATCTCAGGAGCTGGTAGACCCTCACTGGAACATGTCATCGTCACAGAGTCACCCTCTTGCAGACTCGTGGAAGGATGCACAGAGATACCTGTGTTCTTGGGTGGGACTGAAAAGGCAGGATATAATGTTAATAGCTAAGCATCATCTCAATCCAACAGAGTTAGGTAAACTTCAAACTTCTGCCAAATTAGTATAAAGAACTGCTGAGACATTATAAAAATAGTGTATCTAGCTTCTGATTAACTTATCTTTTTTAATGTTGGATGTTTTCAGATGGTTGTAGATATTCAGAAATTATGAAAGGCCCTTAGGGTCATGTGACCCAATCACCTACCTAAGCATTTTATCAAGACCTTAGTCAGTTTCAACAATTTCTGAGAGATGCAATTCATTGCCTTACAAAATAGTGAACTTGATTTTTATTTTTATTTTTTTATTTATTTATTTATTTATTTATTTTGAGACACGGTCTTTCTTTGTAGCGCAGGCTGGCCGTGAACTCATGATGAGGTCCAGATTGACCTTGAGGACCCAGCAATCCTCCCACCTGGGTGGGCTTCCAGAGTGCTGAGTCTAGACATGTCTCACTATGCCTAGATGTGAACTTGACTTTTGAACAACTTTAATTGTTAGAAACATTTCTCCTACTTTAGCTCAATGCTGAAATTTTCCTCTTTGTAGCTAACTTTTACATATTGGTCATAGTATAGTCAGTCCTCTGATTTTAGAAAATAAGTCTTTCACACACAACTGTCTTTCAAATACTTAATTAGAGCTCTCTTTTCCAAGTTTTGTATTCTCTGGGGAAAATATATCCTATCTTGACTGTTCCTTTCAAAATATTGTTAAAATCTTTCCATCACATTTTCGTTTGGCTAAACATGCACTAGTTGTCAAGAGTTCTTTTAAATGTAGCACCCAGAGAACAACACAGCATTTTAGTCTCAGAGCACAGTGAGTCCACTTGGACACAATCCTAGGACAACAAGCCTGCTTCAGGTCCACTGGAACTCTCAGGGAAGAAGAAAGCAATCAAGTCTCATCATATTCTCCGCATCCATTGCACATGTGCATGTGTGAGCACAAGTATACATATACACACACACACGTGCATGCACACACAGAGCAAGTGCTCATTTAAATTTGTAGTTTCTGTATCTATGCAGCTAATATTTCAAAGCCTACTATAAGAAGTTTTACAAGACACAATTAAAAATATTTTATCATTGAAGTCTATTTCCTACTATGCAATCAGGTAGTAATAGTTTCCCCTCTGACAGAGAACAAGAGAAATTAAGTAACTTAAGGTCACATGGAGCCAGAAATTAAATTCAAGTTTTCTCAGTCCAAATCCATTGTTCTTTTCACTGAATAGTACTACTGGAAAATATTATGTTCTCAGTAAATAAAAATGAAATAAAAACAACAGTGCTATTGTTAACTTAGTTGTTAAATGTGTTGTAATATACATCCAAGTTTGAATTCCTACAAAGAGTAGACACACAACTACTTACTGTAGACTTGCAGTTCTTTGTTAGCCTCCCTTTTTTTGGGACTTAATGTTTCTGGATCAGTTTCAAATATGTTTAATTGAGCTCGGCAAACAAGTGTTTTTCCAGTATCCTCAATGGTAGGAGTAAAGGCTACTTCAAGACTCTTGGTTTCCAGGGACTTTCTCTCCATATCTTCCAGAAATTCCTGATGTTTTAAGCGAGAGTCACCTTTCACTAAATCCACCTCCAGCCTGTCAAATGGGTACACGTCAGGGACCAAACACTTGACTGTGACAGGCTTCCCAACCTCCGGAAGGCCACTCAATTGAATCTCTGGATCCTTAGGGAAAGCTGTAAAGTCAAACAAATCATGAATGGAATTTCTGCTCATGTTCGTAAGATCTTTTACTAGTTTAACACAATGCAAATCAAATCTACTGTTTTGTTAATACAGTCTTAATGCAGCATAACAAATCACTTTAAAGAGCTTTCTGTGATTTGGGTTGGGTTGCAGAAACAAGAATCAGAACCAACCATCTAGAGAATTCATCAGTTTTGACCCTGTATAAAAATTTGCAATTTAGTGGAGTAAAAGAAGGGGAAAAAATCTAACAGCTATTGAAACTTATATGTGCCTATCTCTGTGCTATAGATTCAACATAAATGATTATGTTTCATTCTTACAATAACCTAAGAGATAAAGAAAATGTTACACAGATAATAAAGCTTAGACTTGATGTATCTGTATAATTTGCTTAAAGTCACACATCTACTAATATTAAAGCTGGCATTTAAACCTAGGATTTCTATTATTTTATATTGTTATAGTGGATTAATATTATGTCACATCGTATTTTCTTATTTTAGTCAGAGCATATATAGATCTATTTTACATGTAAGGGATCCAAAGATACACTAAGAAATAAAAAAAAAGAAGCAACTTGAAGTAGTTGGCTTCTAAAAATGGAGCTTGTGACAAGAATTCACCGCCAGAAAGGTACACTTGTGCAGTCCTTCAATTTGGGATTTTCTTCTTGTAAAATCTAACTTAATTTCCCAACCAGTACTACACTGAACCTTCCAGAACAGAAGAACACATGATTTCCCTGCCTCCTTTGTAAGGGTTACCTTTCTCATTGTAATCTGTCATCATGGTAACACTCTAGTGTATTTGAGACTTTGTTTAGTAAGAAGGAAACAAAGGTTCAAAAAATATTATAATCAAATGTGGAATGGAAACAAAATTGTTAATGAGAAACAGACACTCTTGGAGAAAAACTCCCTGGCAAGATAATTAAAAGCAGGACTGTCCTCATTTCTCTTTTGCTAAAATCTATTTGCTACTTGTAGGCAAAAGAAAAAGGAACAGTACTTTGTTATCTGAAAATATAGTATATTTAATATATTTAATTTTCCAACAATTATTTCTTTCCTTTCTATTCTGCAAGAAAGATATTTACCATCTACTCAGTTTTATGGCAGGTAATATAAGAACTTGCTACTTTTCTTTGTATTTATATAAGAGGACTTTCCAAGGCACTCAGGAGGCTGGACAGACATAAAGTATGTGTGTACAACCAGCATAATTGAAAGCAGCCTTCCTGGCACAGTTTCCTGGGAAGTTTTAACAACACATGGGGCTTGTTGAAATTTCAATTAAAGTTACCGGGCAAAGCTGGAATCCAATATAATAAAAAGAAACCAATGCAATTATCAGCTCATCAAATAAGGTCTTCATGAAGAAATTACTATTCATGAGGACAATACCTGAGTAGTTTTTTAGAAAAAAAAGGAGGCCATCAGAAACCAACATCCAATAATTTACATAAAGTTAGTTTTCTTACTCTTCTTACTTTCTTTGCTGATGTGAGAGTAGACTAGAATGCATTTTTGGTAGGTTGGCAAACTAGAGATATACATTCATTATGCAAACTAAATTCATTATACAAGTACCTTTGAGCCTGAGCACCAAGGATTCATGGCAATGAAATTCCTAAATTTTTTGATACCAAGGCCATATGAGTGAAATGTTTAGATGTATTTTTTATTATATTTAAGGAGAAAACTTTTATACTGAAACATATTACCAAGTGATAGATCTTGCTGAATCATTAAACTGATTTTAAAAGCACCAAATTGCATCAGAATAAATGAATGGAAAATCTCTGTGGTGTACGACTCATAAATCATTTAGATGCACTTATGTCTGTCCAGCCTCCTGAGTGCCTTGGAAAGTCCTCTTATATAAATACCAAAAAAGTAGCAAGTTCTTATATTACCTGCCATAAAATTGAGTAGATGGTAAATATCTTTCTTGTATGGATATAATTAAACTGAAATTTTGAAAAAATGAACCTTAGAAGATTTTCATTTTCATAGCTAAAGAAATTGGAGCCCAGACAGGTGGAATCTTGTTACCTGACTTGGAGCTGAGATGGAAATAAAAGGAAAAACTTGTGTTAGTACTGCCATCATCAGTCTCAAACTTGCTTGTTGCCATGTATTTTGTAGCCAAGATTCTGGATGTGAATACGTTTTAAAGTTTTCTTTGAAATACATCTTTTAAAAATATTTTAAAGCAAAATTGAAAGAAAACCAAAAGTTCTTTAAATCACTTACAGTAGATGTCCACTTGTATTTCTTTTTCCTCTTTCTTGGATCCACAAGTTGCTGTGCACAGATAGGAGTGTTCATTCTCGAAACTAACTGGATCCATGGTCAGCGTGGACTTGGTCCCTTCATTCCTAACCTTGGCATTCAGTGGGCTGTCTATCTGGGTTCTCCACGAGAAAGACGGGGACTCACAGCCCGTGGTGCTGCAAGTCAGTGAGATGGAGTCACCTATCTGAGCAATAGTCCTGAATTCCGGAGAGGTCTCAATTTTAAAAGCCTGAGCTGCAATAGCAAGAAAGAGAGAAGCAAATTTACCACTGGTTTGTCTAGTTCCTACTCCCTTTTCTCTGTTCCAGTAAAATATTCAAAACATGGCCTGGATAACTTTTTCCTAATGTCTTCTAACTAACTCCACCACGGCGAAAAAGCACAGAGGTCTCTGCCAAAGAAGATGTCAGAATCACCTTCACTTATAAGTACTCTCGCTTCCTGTCTTGATGCTTATTTATCAAAGTTATTTTGTCGTTTGCAAAATTTGACCTTATTATCAAGGACAGGAAGCTAAACCAATAGACCCACTAAGATAAACTCCAAATTACTCATTTGACTTTGGAAAAAGAAAAGGTATTAAAAACATCAATTTGCAGCTCTCTAAGTATGACAGTATAATGGTATATATCAGAGCTCAATAGCACATTAAAAAATTGGTGAAATTATTTTTCCTATTGTTTAAAATCCTATTTCCTTTCTTCACTATCACAGTAGAACTGACTGAAGCCAAAACCAAGGCTAAATGGAATGTTAACATTTGGAATAAATCAAGAAGAACTTACAGGCTGCAAACACTATCCAAAGTACATTCGAAGCTCCAAAGATCATGGCCATCCTCCCAGGCATTTTAAAGTTGCTTCTATGATGAGAAAACACTGGTTCCAAACCCTTACTTCCACCTTCCTGAAAGTGCCTTCAGCTCCTAACGCCAGGAAGGCTAGTGTGAGTGAAATAGAAAGTTCCTTCTTTATAAAGGGTCGTGCTGCAGAGGGGAGGGAAATCCCTTCAAGGGGAAACCCAGGCAGAGCCAGAGAAAAAAGTTTAACTGATACGCAGCCAAGTTCCAGTATTAACCCCTTCAGCTGCTCTTAGTGCAGCTGAATCTCGGTTCTGAGAAAATAGGACACTTCCAAGACTATGAAATGCAGGCTTTTCCTGGTCTTAGACTGCAAAAGGATATCTTTGCAAGAAAGATAAAAGAATGCTGGTGGCAGACTGGGCTGTCTGAATCTAACAGACAGGCAGAGAATCTATACTCTCCTTTTTAACCATGTGAACTGATTTTCAACATTAAGAAAATGTATGTGCAATCCTAAAACAGAAATTAAATTTTCCCTGACAAGAAAAAGAAAAGATTCTTTTGATGGGACAATTTTTTAAAAAGGTACATACAGCATAGCTTCTTTATACTTCTTATTCATTAAACTAATTCTTTTGATGAAGAACCATCAACTGTCTGAAACATTTTTCTTTAGAGAAAGGTAAAGGAATGTATCTGAATATTAATGCCAAAATAAAAGACATAGTTTTTCTCTTTTGTTCTAGAAAAGTTACCAACCCTTTAGTTGAACTTCTGAAAAACTAGATCTTTGCAGATTCAAGTGCAAAGATATGGGATATGTTTGGTAAATCTTTTGAGGTAATTTTTTGGAGCCAGGTGGTTTAACAACAAATAGATAAAAGATAAAACATTAAAAAAAATTTGTCTTTTGTTTTAGGAGAGGGAATGATAACCAATGCTATATTATTATTTTTTCTTCCCAGTAAAGTGACTTTTAAAGGCTCAATTAGCTGTTTTAGTACTGCACACATATGGGACAGCTCGTCACAAAGTGCTTGTCCATTGACAAGAAAATGGAATGGTCACTTCCTTTTGTTAGACATGTGAAGTTCTGCCTCCCTCACTGGATTATCAGTTACTTTGATGGCCTAGTTCTTCTCATCAGTATATCCACTTCTACAATACCTAATAGTGATGTGTAAGTGTAACTTCATCTACCAAATGTTTAGGGACCAGAAAAGTAGATTCAGGCAAAATTAGCTGGTAACCAAGGAACTTGATGTGTCTTACAATGTTTATATTATGGAAGATTATCAGCATTATGTTAGTTCACTTCTCAACTTTAGAATAGATTTAAAGGATTGATAAGATCCAAAATGGGATCAAGGACCAAGTCATGATATATTATATCACTTTGAAGTTTGGATACTATTCCACCTTAGAACTCTGGGGAAGTGCTATTATGTTTCCTTAACTCCTACTGGTCCCAGAAAATTTCTGCTCAAGTCCTTTTGTATACCATGAGTTTGGATGCCTTTTAAGGTTCTGCCTGATCCCAGGCTGAATTGAGGGCACCCTGTTATGTGGCCCTCTTAGTTCTCACAGGCCATGCTGCAATCATCTGGTAACACATTGAATTCCTACCTTGTTGACTCACATGGTTTCATTTTTTATCTCAGCATCTAGCCTACAATTAGCCACTTATGGCATAAATGAGTGGCGTAACTGCGATGCATAATGTGGCATAAATGAGTGCATAGTGTTGCAGTGTAGCATTAACAGGTTAAGACTAATTTATCTGGATAAAGTATTATTAGATTTTGTCTTTGAATTTGTTCAGATTAAAATTTTTATCAGTAAGATGGAGTGCACAATTATTTAATTTGCTTATAATGTGAGACTGGGAAAGAGCCTTACAGATTTAAATTAATAAAGATCTTAAAAGACTTAATAATGATGTAAATAAGAAGGTAAAATTTAATAAGAATGCACTAAATTCCAGCGTGTAAGTGTAACCCATAAGAAGGTGCTCTTGTATTTTTAGTAAACTATAAAATGAGCATAAGACAGCATTGTCAAGGGAAACTAAGCCTGATGAGCTTAGATGCATTCATAGTAATTTAGTCTTCTAATCATATAAAGAAAGAATTTCTATGCATTGTAAATGCACTGGACCATTGTAAGAGCAGGTGTGTGTGATTTGGAGTGCAATTTCTTGAGAAACAGACTTAACAAAGCAGGAGGTTCCTGAAAAATAGTGATGAAGATGTTGGACAGCTCCGAAACCTCTACATAGGTGAAGCAGTTGAAGGAATGAGACATGTTTTGTTTTGAGAAGAGACACCTAAGAAGTGATGTAATAACCAAATGATTGAGGAAGGATTTACTTCTTTCTCTGTGTTCTATCAAAAGTTAAAAGGAGGACTCATGGATGGGCAATTACTGTTATCTGATCTATAAGGGCCAGGCATATATATGTACTGTTCCTTCTGCACTTAATACAGTGACCAGTAGATAGTAAGGGCTCAGAAAATCATTTCTGAGTGAATAAATTGTAACATTTTGAAAGAGTGCTTGATCAAAGTCAGTAGTCTTGAGTTCAAGTCTAGCACTCCACCTAGGAATTGTGAAACTTCACACAAGTGTACATGGTCTCTCTGAGTAGATCTAAAAATGCTCAGAAACAGGCAAAGCTACCATTTCAAAATGATTCATCATTTTTTGATAACTAAGTCAAAACTGATCATGTGGTGTGTTTAACTAAAGTATGTTATAAATGGTATATAGTAACAAGGTACTTAATAAGGTTCACGGTAAAGAAAGACTTTGCAGTTACCAAATCTTTTCCATACTGCCTTGTGAAATAAACAGGTCCTAATCAGTGGGAGTTTTCAAGCAAACATTTGATGACATCTCTGAACAACCTAATAGAGGTCAGTCAAGTTTGCCTTATATAAGATATCCAACTGGCTGGCCATTAAGGCATTCTCCAACACTAAGATTCTTTTATCACAATCAGTGCTCTCCATCCTTTTAGCCCAGCTTCGCCAATTCCCTCACTGAAATTACAAGCATCTTTTGACTCTGGGTGGTTACACTTTGAGATATTTCACACGTGCTTCCTTCAGATTGACTGAATACGTAGCAACTTTGAAGACTATCAAGCATTTGTTTTATGATTTATACTAGGCCTCTCTGGAGAAGTATTCTCTAACCTTTCTTTCTGAATGACTTATACACAAGAATGCAACATTCTTAGTAGTAATGGAGACTCATTATCACAGCACTTCTCATCCAGGTGAGAGCAGAAGTAATTCCTTTTTCTGTAGGTCATATCAAATGCGGTAGGGAAAGTGACACATCATTCTGGTAGATTACTACACATCATTTCTCATTTCACCAACTCATTTGAGAATTAATACCCTAGATAGATCCAAACAATCTACCTATGTGGGTCCATTTATCTCCATGTACAGATAATAGCCTTCCTAAGCAGAAGTCTAAGAGTACATTTCAAAGTTGGATTAGTTATTTGAAGAAAACAGGGAGGAACAAGATTGATTCTAGTTTTCAGTTTATCATACTTAACATATGACTAATTCTTCTGATCCACATATGGCTGCTTTATCACCATCAGTCATATTTATTCCAGGAAGGAAAACAAAGGAAAAGGGAAGATCAAGAAGTCAAAAAATAATCAGTTAAAACTTACTGGTTATAGAAATCTTGCTCAATTTTTACAGAGTATCTGGTTTGATACTTTATATGACCCCAAAAACTATGGGTTATATGAAATAAATAAGTACATGTCTGAGCTACTGACTCAGGACATTTCTTTCATTTGACATTTGTGCAACTGTTTACCTAAAGAGTCCTCTAAGAGCCTTGAGATCTTTGCCTATGAGCCTCATGGCAATCCTGTGAGAGAAGCAGGTGAGTGTTTTCATATTTGCTGTGTTCATCAGGAGATGGAGAAATCTGGTTACTTGAGGAGTAGGAAATGTTGTAAACCTCATTCTTTTTGCTCTGGGGTTTCTAACCGGAGCATTATGCCAAATTGCTTCAGTGTTTGTTGGAGGAACACATCTTTTCTTCAAAGATTAATGCCAATAATAAGACTCACAGTCTCTGAAATCTAATTCCAAGATGACACTATGAATAGAATAAATATCCCAGAAGACTGTAGCTTTTTCTCAAGTTGATGACTATAATACCACCTTCAGGACTATTTTTGAATTTTAAATATGAGAATAAATTACATTGAGCATTTGGAATCTGCTGTGGGCATCCAAGAAGGAAAGCAAATGGGAACAATTTGAGGACTGAAGACTGTAAATCCAAGATGGGATTCCCTTTGGCCCTTGTTGAAGTTTAGGAGGAAAATTAATGGAGTCTCTGGGCCCCAAAACATACCTGTTCCCTATGTTTTTGAGGCTGCCTCCAGTGAGACCAAATGGAATTTCCTTGGAAAATAGTCCCATGGGCCCCATCCCTCCATATTCCAGGCCCCAAATGAACCTTAGCCCATTACTCATTTGCACAGCAACACTATGGGAGTTGAGGAGATGAAAATATTTAGGTCCACTCCCATTCTAAAATGATTGCAAAATATCTGTTTACATTGGTGAGGAGAGAGTTGCAGAAGACATTTCATGAGCTTGCAGTAGATAAAGAGGTAAATCATGAAAAAGAGCAATCACAAGGAGAGGAAAAAAATCATTCTAAACCAAATATTTTTTATATATTTATAAATGACTCATGGAACTTGGAAATATCTCATAATGTGCAGTAATCAGAGTTGATATATAAAACAAGTAAAAAAGATTTTTTCCACAATGTGACTATCATGGATACTTTTTCTCAAAAGCATAAACCCTATGTAAATCTCTGAAATATGATGATTTGTGTCATGAATTAAAATTCTGACTTTCATAAGCATTAAGACATTCTTTTGGAAATCTAGAGGTCTTATCAAAATTGTAGATCAGCATTTTGCATTTTGACATTTGCAGTGTATACTGAAGAAAAAGGTAGCCAGAAACCTGGGTTCTGTAAGTGAAGGGGTAGTCTGCCATAAGACTCTCCACTCTAGCATCCATGTTTCCTCACTTACAAAACAGAAAAGGGAGAGCTGTATGGTCTCTAAAGTCCTTCCGTTTCATTGTTATGAATTCAAACCTAGTGAATAGCTAAGTAACTATAAACAAATTGGCCAAATATCTGTGGGTCATGTATTATTATTCCAAAGAAACTAATACAAATCTTCTTACAAGGAGTAAATTCTTTGCAGAAACTTCATGAAAATGTTATTTCACATCTTTGTATCTTATGTTTTTACGCTTTAAATAGGCTTCTAGCTTTTGACTGCAGGTGCTAGGCTCCTGAGTTTGCTCTGAATGACCAGTGTTTCTATCTGAGCCTCTGCATATAGATGTATCTACCTTCCCTTTACTAAGGTTAGCAACAAAATGAATATTCACTAAGTACTTCCTCCATGCCACCCACTGTGCTGGATGTTTAGAAATACAGTAACAATGAAGCAAACATTCTCCATTTTTTTTTTAGCTTATATTATAGTGGAACGGAACAAAAAGACAGTGAGCAGCAAATGCACTAGTAGAGAAGATGGTAAATTAGGACAGGGAAGCAAAGCCAATGTCAAGTAGAAGCATAAAATTCTTGAACAGAAAAGTGATAAGTTTGAGGGTTTCTCTCAGGAGCTGCTCCTCCAATCTATGTAGTAAGAGTTTGAAGGAAATTGTTAGTGGCCTGAAATATCAAATATGGGTACTGTGAAATAAACTTCTTAAGGTGTCACATCTTTGAAAGACTCATTGATTTTGGTTGATGAGATTTAGCTACAACAGTGCAAATTCAGCACAAGGATATGTTGGATTATCCAAATTGGGGGTTTCCAAGGCTAAGACAAGAGAGAGAAGAAATAGAGAAAGAGGAGAGAGAGAGAGAAAGAGAGAGAGAGAAGTGTGGAATATGATGCATAGGGACAATAAGTCAAACAACACTTACTTTGGGATTGTAGTACAGTAAGTGAATTAGAAAAAAGGAGATGATGATCAGTAAATGGAAATTTTGCCATCAATCTTTCAATTAGAGATGTTATAGGCAATGCTAAGTTTTAGAGAACGACCACAGGGGGAAAATGACTAAGTTTGAGCAAACCCAATAACTGCTATAGGCAAAAAATCAAGATCCACAAAGATATTCAAATTAGTAAAGTAAAGATAGGCATCATAGAGAGGAGAGACTGAATGAAAATCATTAAAGAACGAAGTAGGGCTATTGAAATGTATCAGGAGGTTAAACACTTTGGGCAGTAGTGGTGCAGAGCCCTTTTTCAGAAGTTGCAATGAGAATAAGGAAGACTCCTAATCTAACCTCTGTGCTCTGTAGCATGTGGGGCCATCATCTGATAGGGCACTGGTGGAGAATAAAAAGGATTCATGAAGGAAAGGATTCATGAAGGTAGACATCAGGGATTTTCCAGATGGCAGATTTCAAATTCTAGAGTGCATATTAAAACTCTTGCAAGATGCAGAATAAGGAATCTACAGATATGTATTGATATTGAGTGCACAAGTTTGGCCTTGTCAAGAGAAATGTAAGAAAACATGGGATTAATCTTGGTGGTGTGTTAGAGAAAGATCTGAGATCAGGTTTAATTAGCCTGACCTTCTGGGTCTAGTTTCGTAAGCAGCTTGTACGATGAAGACAAGCAGGGAAGGCGTGGTCTTCTCAGAAATTCCTTGGGCTGTGGAAGAAGAGCATAATGGAAGTTTGTGATATTCATGGGAGTAATAGAAACTCACTGGGCTTCCCTGCAGTCTTCAGCAGAACCATTAATACTTTGGGAACAAAAGAGATAGTGAGATAGATTTATAAGGGTAAGTAAATACTAATGATATAAATAAAGACCAGGTCTGATCAAGCAAAAATGTCCCATTTGAGCTTGCTGTCAGTATCTCAACAGTAGTGTGTTCAGATTGAATTGTAGAAAAATATTTTATAGAGAAACCCCACATCTATAACATGCTTTACAACTTTAATTTTCTAATATTTTAACCTTTGATGAGCCTGGTAAATGAGCCTTCCGCCTAGGAAGTGAGCAGGGTGACTGTGCTATCTCCTCAGCAGGAGAAGGAAACTGAGAGTCAGAGAGGCTGACTGACTGACTCAAGGGCAGATCGCTAGGTAATAGGAAAATCAGGGCTAGAAGTCAAGTTTCCTGATTTCCACTCTCACTTTAGTACACTGCCTGCTTTCAAAACAGTTTCAATTCAGTTCACCCTCAGACCTTTTTTGGCCTTCCTGTACCGGTAAATGTCCAGGAAGGCCTGGTAGATAAACTAGGCACCACCCTCTCTTAGGATGTGGTATCATTAGAGTCAATCTATTTTTACCATTTCTTTCTGAGTTGACAAGAATCAACTTTCTATTTCTAAATTACACTTAAAATCAACTCCCTGTTAGGCAAATATATCTGCAGAAGTGTAATGTTATGAAATACGTAAACAGAATTTAAAAATTCCCTGCTTTCAATCTCTGTATATTTTTGTTGGCTCGGAATTTAAGCCATGGAAATTCCAAGACTTGCATACAAAAAAAAAAAAAATTATAGAAGCAGGCTTGTGATTTGCCACATTACAGCTGGAGTAGGACTTTAGGAGAATATCCCACTTTTTGCAGCTTTTGTGGCAGAATAAATAGGCTAAATAATAAGTGATTTAAATGTTTAGAAAGAAAATTTTAATAGACACATGAAGATTACAAGTAGTTTCTAAAAATTCTGCAGTTAGGCTTTTATGAATTCTAAGGCAAAAGTAGATAAATAAGTAAATGAGGGAAAAGGCTGGATGTCAAAATGAAAGTGAGTGATTTAACCTACAATATTTCTCATGTGAAGGATGATTAGTGGTCCTTTGATTAGTGGTCCCTGTCACCTTCATCTTCGGTTGGGGCCATCTTTACATCAGAAGTTTGTGATCCTGGTATTTTCAGTGCCTCTTGCACTTCTGCAGGGGAAAAACAAAAGATGAAGTCTGGCATTTAGTTTCCTTTCCAGGGCCAAAAGTTTTTAAGGAATGACAGCAATAACATTTTTTTTTTAGATTAACAAACTGGACAGTAAGTGGAACTCATTTTAAATATATTATTTATTTATTTATTTATTTATCAAATGCTATTGGGGCCAGGGATACAGCTCAGCTGCACAGTGCCTACCTGACAAGTGTGAGGTCGTGAGTTTGATTCCTGGTACAAAAAAAAAGAAAAAACATCAGTATATCAGTCTACTGGATAAACACCTATGACTAAAAAATGAGATGTTTATGAGAAAGGATCTGAAAATCATCTATTCCTGTGGTCTTCAACCACAAAGTGGTGATCAGGTGTGAGTGATATCCATAATTCATTATTAATAAGAATGTGCTGCTGTTTGGAAATGATTTCTTCTTAAAAATTAATTGAATGGATTCCAAATAGTTTTTATGACAATGTTATCATTCTTACTTGCATTCTGAAGTGCTTTCTTAATGCAGAGTTAAAAGGTAGATGGAGTTAGACCCAGCTTTCTGTGAATTGTGCTGTTGGTTTATCTATGACGGAGCAAGTAAACTTTGCTAATTATTATAGTTGATACAGTTAAAACAAAATTATCTGGAATAACATATTTTGTATCCCTGAAAAAATATTTATAAATTTCACCCAAATCTGACTTTGCAAATATGAATATGAAACTGTGGTGGAGAAAAAGTTGAGCACCTCTAAGGAAGATCAGCCCAGTTATCAGATGCAAACATCAATCAGTGACTGCCTGGCCCACAGAGAGCAGCAACAGACCTGGAGCGCAAGGCCCTCCTTCCATTTGTCTTTTGGTGACACTGAGATTGCATAATACAATTGAAAAGTTTGAATAGTTCCTTGAGTATCAGCAGGAAAAAAGGAATACATACCATTCTGAGGATGGGAATATAAGCATATTTTTTTAATGAACAGAAATAAAAAGTAAAATAGAATATAATAAATTTATAGAATGCAGCATTTGACTAATAGAAGAGTTACATTTATTTCAGAGTAATCTCTTCTACCTAAAACATGTCCTTTCTCTGTGCAACCCAATAAACCCATCATTTAGTCCCACTTTATCCCTGAGGGATGGGCCTATTTTGAACAATGTAAACAGTAAAGGATGTTTTATGGTTTTCCAGTACCACATAGTTGAAGGCAGATTGGAAGCAAATCCTACTTCTACCACTTCTGTTTTTGAATAATCTCATGCAAGTCACTTTGCCTGAGTTTTGGTTTCCTTATCTATAAAAGGGTGATAATATCTGAGTGGATATTTTCAAAGGTCATATGAAAAAATAAATGTAAACATAGCACATTTCGTGGTAAATAGTACTATGAAAATAATACATATTAACTACTCTTGGGAAAAGTGGAGAGACTTAATCCATAGCTGAACTGATTTGTATCTTGCTGAAAAGTGTTGACGTACCATCTAAAATGTATCAATTTTTTTTTTCTGCATGAACTCAAATGTCTACAGTTGTGAGACATGATGAGACAGGTATGTGAGTTTGCTTTATTGTTGATTTTCCATGTTTTTGGTTTCCTCCTTTGTGTGATGATTATTACAGAAAAACAGACTCATCTGTAAAGAAAACAGATCATGACAAGGTTGACATGGAAAAACTTCGGATCACTGCCTCAATGATGAACAAATGGTAAAAGTGGTTTTCCAAGTCTAGTGTCCAATATTACCTGGGAACTTGTTAGAAATGCATATTTTCAGATCCTACCACAGATACTGGATCAGCAACTCTGAGGATAGGACCCAGCATCTGTGTGATTCCAATGCTCTTAAAGTCGGAAAGCCACTGTTCTCTGAAGAGTCTTTCCCAAATCTTTTCTTCTTCAATTTTGGTTCCCTCAACAAAGGGAACCAGAAACAAATTCCTGTGGCTCAACCTGCTTCTTAAAACAGAGTTTCCAGGTATGTTTTGTGCTAGAAGAAAATAAATCAATCTAACAAAGGAAGTAAAGATATATACATTGAAAATTATAGTACACTAACAAAAAAAACATCAAAGGGAAAACATTCCTAATATTAATTTGGAAACAGAAGACATTGAGAATAGCAAAAGCAATTTTAGGTAACAAAGGCAAGACAAGAGGCACTATAATCCCTAACTTGAAATTATACTACAAAGCTACTGTGATAAAATCAGCATGATACTGGCAAAAAACAGCCCTGAGGATGAATGAAACAGATTAGAAGATGCAGACACAACTACAAACACACTCAGCCAACTTATCTTTGACAAAGTGGCCAAACATATTCACTGGAAGAAAGATAGCCTCTTTAATAAATAGTGCCAGAAAAATTGGCTTTCCACATGCCAAAGACTAAAACTAGGCCCATGTCTACCAATATACACTAAACTAAAGTCAAAATGAATCAATGATTTAAGTATTATAACAGAAACACTAAATCTACTGGAAGAGAAAGTTAGGTAGAAATCTCAAAGACATAGGTGTAGGCAGAGAGTTCATAAACTGCATGGGAAATACTTCAAAAAATCATCAACTGGAATATCATTTTATTAAAAAGTTTTTGCACATCAAAAGAAATAACCAATAGAGTCAAAAGAAAAGCCACAGATCAGGAAAAAATTTTAGCCAATGGTCCCTCAGACAAAGGACTTCTGTCTAGAACATATAAAGATTCAAATACCCAATTCAAAAACGGGCATCTGAGATGAATACACAATTCTCAGATGAAGAAATACAAATAACAAATAAATATATGAAAAAATGTTCCACATCATGGGTCATTTGAAAAATGCAGAATAAAACAACACTGAGATTCTATCTCATTCTAGAAAGAATGGCTGTCATCCAATGGCTAACAACCAATAACAAATACTGGCCAGGCTGTGAGGAAAAAGGAACCCTTCTCCACAGTTGCTGGGAGTATAGAATGGTATAATAACTGTGGAAATCAGTGTGGAGATTTCTCAAAAAACTAGGATTAGAGGTCCCATGTGACCCAGCCATCCCCCTTCTGGGTATTTTCCCAGAAGAATTAAAAACATTGTACCACAGCAATATGTGTGCACTCACGGTTATAGCAGCACAATCTGTAATGGCTAAATCTTAAAGCAACCCAAATGTCCATCAACTGAGGAATAAATAAAAAGGATGTGGAATTTTGTATAGTAGAGTACTACTCAGCTATAAAAAAACTCAAGGCTTTTATAATTAAAAGGATGCAATTTGAGACCACACTCTTAAGTGAAACAAGTAAGACTGTCTTGGTTATTTTTCTCTTGTTGCTAGGACAAGAAACTTGACACTCAAAATGAAAGGAAAGGTTTATTTAGCTCACTGTTTGTGGAGGGTTCAGTCCATAATCAGCTGGCTCCAAGGCAGAGTGGCAAGGCACTGGGGCAACACTTTAAGGCAGCAGCCAGTAAAAGCATACCAGAGCAAAAGTGGGGAAGAACAAGCCTCTTTTTTTCCCTTATATTGTATGCAGGCTCCATCCCCCCCCCGGGGGGGGGGTAGGGGAAGATGCTTACACTACCTCTGTGCCCTCCTCTTGCACAGCCTCAAGATATTTACAAAGTAAGGATCCTGGCTCCCTGCTGAGCCTCTTAAATTTCTAAACTTCTCAAGTTGACACAATATATAAACCATAACAGAGACTCACATGTATAAACACCAAATTGTCTCCATAGTGTAAGAAACTGTAAGAGTAAATGAAATCCAAAATCAAAAATAGATATTGTGAGAGGGAAAGAAACTGCTCAAAAGAAAAGAACAATTGGAATGCAAGAAAGGAAAGGAAAAGATTGATATAGATAGATAGATAGATAGATAGATAGATAGATAGAGATACAAATTGATATATATATCGATATATATGATAGTTAAGATAATTATACTAATTTCTTTTAGTTCATTGAAAAAGAACAGTTTGTGCTTACATTGTTTGACCAAGTTTGCATGCCTGTATCTTATAATCTTAGCAACTACTTTGAAAATAACAATATGTAATATATTAATCATTGTTAACTATTACCTTGATAGGAAATTCTGTATCACTTTTATTTTTCTTTCTCTTTAAAATAAAAAAATAATATTTCATGTTTTGATCCAATGTATTGGATCAAATAAGTGTAATTTGAAGACAGAAATCTAAGGTTTCATTGTAGTTCTTTTTCCTTTAATAGCATAATTTGGGGGTCTTTTTTGGTTTTTGTCTTTGTTTTTATTTTGTTTTTGAGATCATGTCTCACAAAGCAATTCAGCCTGGCCTTGAACTAACAGTGTAGCCCAGGCTGTCCCCAAACTCATGGCAATCCTCCTACTCAGCCTCCCAAATGCTGGGATTCCAAGCATACACTACCATGCCCTGCCACATACTAAATCTTTAACCACATAAAATGTGGCATTTTCCTACTTTATCTAAATCCTAGAGGAATCATCATGTTCCTTAACATAAAACACTGCTACAAAGAACAGTTAGAACCCAGGCTTTGACTTAAGTGAACCCACTGCTTTTTTGCTGTCCTAATACATTCTGCTAATTTTCAAAATATAAAAAATTTCATGGCAATTGGGGAACCCAAGAAACTTTTTCTTTCAAAATTTGATTTTGTCTAATAATGCAGCCCAGTTCCTAATACTGGATTTATAGATCCTATAAAAGACATTTTTCTTATCACTCTACCTGGTTTCTTAACACTTATTTTATTATCTCTGCAAAGAAATGTGCTAAAATAACTGGTGACATTGCCATTGTTCACTGGGGAAGATTTTCCAAAGAGTCATGGGTGAAATTGTGCTAAAATTCATAGAAAGTGGCAAATGTAGAAGATGTTTCAAAAACTTCTGGGGAGCAGCACTAGACTCTCTCTGATAAAGTATTTTGTTTTGTTTGCTTTGTTTTGTTTTGTTTTAAATAGAAAACAAAAAGATACCTTTCAAAAACAAGATAGTAGGGAACTGACAATGGTTAATATATTGTATATTGTTATCTTCAAAGTACTTGCTCAGATTACAAGGTGTAGGCTTGTATAATTGATCAAACAATACAATATCAAACTTTTTTTCAAGGAACTAAGAGAAATCAATAGGGTAATTATCAAATATATATATATTTCTTTTCCCTTCCTTCTGTTTCTTGTCACCCATTACTGTTGGTCTTTCCTTTTGAGCTGTTTCTTTCCCTTTCACAATATCTATTAGATATAGATTTTGGGCAGTAAAAGATCCAAGGAGACTGAAAAACTCACTCTCCCTCTTCTCTTTCTAAATTAATTTCTGCTCTTGATAAATTTCCATCATGAATAATAATAAAATGCATTCTTTCTTAAAAGCAAGTTCTGACTCTGCAACAAATCTCAAAGCCCTTGTAAAAGCCAGGAACATCTAAGTGACAATGTCCGGAATAATGGTATCAGGCATTTTCAAGGGCTGGGAGGCTCACACTGATAAGAAGGAATCACAGAGTGGCCACTGCCACTGCCAGGCAACAGTATCCGTAGAATGTAAGGGCTTTGTTTAGAATAGCACTAAAAATAAACAAGGCAACACATACATGATGATTGGCATGAATTTTAGAATATGATTTTTTAGCACTGTTTAGTTATCACAAAGTATTTATAAAATATTCTTGAGAGCAGAAGCCTGCATCAGACATAAACTGACTGGAACCTCCCCCGAGGGCCCACCCTGCCACCCTGAACATCTAGGAAGCCCGCTTCAGGCATAGGCTGCCTGAACCTCCCCTGAGGGGGTGCCCTGCCACAGGGAACATTGAGGAAGCATGCCCTAGATTGGAATCTGCCCTGGACTGTTTCTGTTGGGCCCATCCTCCCACCTGGAACATCAGAAGACCTCAGCAGGCTCCAGTTAGTGTGAAAAAATTTGGAACATTGCTCCCAGGTGAATCTTGGACTACAGCGGATTAACTGTATCAGTGTGGCGAGTATGCCCCTAAAATAGAGGTAAGTAGGGCCAGTAGTAAAACCCCCTACAACTAACTGTAAGACTTGGTTGAGTCTGAAAAAAGTGTGTGTGATCCCCTCCTAAACATAGAAAACATCAGGCAGAGTGAAAATGACAAAACAAAAAAAGCAAAATGCAGTCTCAAACATATAGTTCACCAGAAGCAAGTATAGGAGACATTGAAATAGAGGACCCCAAAGTAACATACCAGGAATCTCTGAAAAGATAGCCAGTGAAATAAAAAAAAACAGTTCCATCAAACTATAGAGGAAATCAAATTAGAAGTACTCTCCCATGTAAAGATAGAAATAACAACTTTAGTAAAGAAGTTGTTGAATGCAGCTAAAGAAGAAATACAGAAAAAAGCACATAAGCATGGGAAACTGATTGAAACTTTGAACAAACAATATAGAAAACAAGCAGAATTCATGAAACAAACTCAAAGAGACATCCAAGAAACAAAAAATTCTATTGAAAGTGTGAAAAACCACCTAAAGGAAGCTGAGGATAGGGTTTCAGACCTTGAGGACAGGATCACAATTAGTGATCAGGGAAGGACAGAACTTTTAAAAATAACAAAGCAGCATGAAATGACAATCCAGAAGCTTCATGATGATGCCAAGAGCAACAATATAAGAATAATGGGCATTAGTGAAGATACAGGAGTCCAGGCAAATAACATACATAAAGTATTTACAGAAATAATAGCAGAAAATTTCCCAAACATGGGGAAAGAATCTGATAGACAGATAAGTGAGGCATATAGAACACCAAACAGTCACAATCAACATAAATCCACACCCAGACACATAATAATTAAGATCTCAGACATACAGCATAAAAACAGAGTACTAAAAGCTGTCAGAGAAAACACACAACTCACCTATCAAGGAAAGCCCATTAGAATCACAGCAGACTTTTCAGCACAAACCCTCAAGTCAAGAAGAGCTTGGAGTGAGGTATTTCAAGCCCTGAAAGAAAAAATCTTCAACCCAGACTGATGTACCCAGCAAAACTTTCATTGAAATTTAATGGAGAAACAAGATACTTCCATGATAAAGAACAGCTGAAGAAATTCATGTCCACCAAACCAACCCTAGAAAGAGTACTGAAAGACATACTAGACAGAGATAAAAATGACCACAATCCACAAAACAACAACAGAAAGAAACCACCAGGTAGGACAGGCAATTAAACAAGGGGAAAAGCAGAAAGAAACAACTGGAACATAACATGGCAAAGTCAAGTCAGTATGTATCAGTGATATCCATAAATGTAAATGGACTTAATTCACCTATAAAAAGAAACAGATTGACAGAATGGATCAAGAAACAGGATCCCACAATATGCTGTATACAAGAAATACATCTGACCCAAAAGGAAACTCATAGATTAAAAGTCAAAGGATGGAAAACAGTATTCCATGCAACAGGAACCCAGAAAAAAGCAGGGGTAGCTATTTGCAGACAACATGAACTTCAAACCTAAAATGATTAAAAGAGATAGAGAAGGTCACTACATACTTGTTAGTGGAAAAATTCAAGAGGAAGAACTAACAAGTATAAATATATATGCACCAAACACAGGAGCACCCAACTATATAAGACAGATACTAATGGAAATGAAAAACCAAATACACAAGAACACAATTATAATGAGAGACCTTAACAGCCCATTGTCACAAAGAGATAGATCAACTAGACAAAAAGTCAGCAAAGAAATAACAGAAATAAAGTCAGCAAAGAAATAACAGAAGAGCTTGGAACAAACAAAATTGACAAACCCCTAGCTAACCTTATCAAGAGAAAGAAAGAAAAAACCCAAACTCATGCAATAAGAACTGAAAAGGGAGAAATTATTACAGATCTCCTGGAAATTCAAAAGATCATGAATATCTCCTTTGAAAATCTCTATTCACATAGAGTGGAAAACACAGAGGAAATTGACAGATTTCTAGAAACATATGAACTATCAAAGCTCCACTGAGATGATGTAGCAATTTTAAACAACCCAACATCAGCTATTGAAATTGAAAATGTAATTAAAAACTTACCAACAAAGAAAAGCCCAGGTCCGGATGGATTCACAGCTGAATTCTACAAGAAATTTAGAGAAGATTTGATGCCAATACTCCTTAAACTCTTCAATGAAATTGAGAAGAAAGCAATCCTTCCTAAATCATTCCTGGATGCAAGTATTACTCTGATACCAAAACCAAAGAAAGAGCCAACCAAAAAAGAGAACTATAGGCCAGTCTCACTAATGTACATTGATGCAAAGATTCTCAACAAAATACTGGCAAATAGAATGCAGCAAATCATCAAGAAAATTATACATCGTGACCAAGTGGGGTTCATTCCAGGAATGCAGTCATGGTTTAACATACGCAAATCAATAAACGTAATATACCACATCAACAGAGCCAAAAACAAAAACCACATGGTCATCTCAATAGATGCAGAAAAACCTTTTGACAAAGTCCAACACATGTTTATGATAAAAACCCTTCAGAAACTCAGAATACACGGTGTCTAACTCAATCTTATAGAGGCCATCTATGACAAACCAACAGCCAACATTACACTAAATGGGCAAAAACTGAAAGCTTTCATTTTAAAATCAGGAACAAGACAAGGATGTCCACTATCACCACTCCTTTTCAATATAGTTCTGGAAACACTAGCCAGGGCAATCAGACAAGAGAGAGAAATAAAAGGAGTAAAGACAGAAAAGGAAGAAGTTAAATTATCACTATTTGCAGATGACATGATACTCTATATAGAAGACCCAAAAAACTCCATTAAAAGACTACTGGAGGTAATAAACAAGTTCAGCAGTGTAGCTGGATACAAAGTCAATGCTCAAAAATCAATAACTTTCCTGTACACAAACAAAAAACTCACCAAGAGAGAAATTATGGAAATATCGCCCTTTACAATAACATGTAAACAAATGGAATACTTAGGAATCAATCTAACAAAAAATGTAAAAGACCTATATGCTGAAAATTATACTACGCTGAAAAAGGAGACTGAAGAGGATATTAGAAAATGGAAGGATATTCCTTGCTCTTGGTTAGGAAAAACTAACATTATGAAAATGGCCATACTCCCAAAACTGTTATACACATTTAACACAATCCCAATCAAAATACCATTGACATACCTCACAGATCTAGAGAAAACACTACTAAAATTCATTTGGAAACAGAAGAAACCTAGAATAGCAAAGGCAATTCTAGGCAACAAAGGCTTGAAACAGTACTATAAAGCCACAGTGATAAAATCAGCTTCGTACTGGCAAAGAAACAGACCTGAGGGTCAATGAAACAGATTAGAAGATGCAAGCACAACTTCAAAGACACTCAGCCCCCTGATATTTGACAAAGGAGCTAAATATGTCCACTGGAAAAAGGATAGCCTCTTTAATAAATGGTGTTGGAAAAATTGGCTCTCTACATGCTGAAGACTGAAACTAGATCCAAGCCTATCACCATGCACAAAACTAAAGTCTAAATGGATCAAAGACCTAAATATTAAAACAGAGACATTAAATCTACTGGAAGACAAGGTAGGTAGAAGTCTTGGAGACACAGGGGTAGGCAGAGAATTCATGAACAAAACACAAACTGCACAGGAAACACTTCAAAGAATCAGCAAATGGGATCTCATATTATTGAAAAGTTTCTGCACTTCAAAGGAAATCACCAACAGAGTGAGAAGAAAACCCACAGAGTCAGAAAGAATTTTAGCTGGCAACCCCTCAGACAAAGGACTTGTGTCCAGAACATATAAAGAACTGAAAAACATCAAGACCCCCAAATTCACAGACCCTCTCCAAAAATGGGCATCTGAGATGAACACACAGTTCTCAGAGAAAGATATACAAATGGCAAATAAGTACATGAAGAAATTTCGCCATCACTGGTCATTCGAGAAATGCAAATTAAAACAACATTGAGATTCTACCTTACTCTGGAAAGAATAGCTGCCATCAAGAAATCAACAGATAAAAAATGTTGGCGAGGCTGTGGGGAAAAAGGAACACTGCTCCACTGTTGGTGGGAAGGTAGACTGGTGCAACCATTATGGAAATCCATATGGAGAATTCTCAGAAGTCTAGGATTGGAAGCCCCATTCAATCCAGCTATTCCCCTCCTGGGTATTTTCCCAGAAGAACTGAAAAGTTTATACCACAGTGACATATGTGCACCCATGTTCATAGCGGCACAATTTATGATAGCTAAATCCTGAAAACAACCAAGATGCCCATCAACTGCAGAGTGGATAAAAAAGATGTGGCATTTTTATACAATGGAATATTACTCAGCTATAAACAGGATGATCTTGAGGCCTTCATAGTTAAATGGAGACAACTTGAGATTATTCTCATTAGTAAAATAAATAAGAATCATATTTATAAATATCATATTGTGTCTCTAGTGTAAAAAGTAAATAAGAACTACAAATGTAGTAAAACCAAAATGTGTAATTGCTATTGTAAAAAACAGAGGAAAAGAAAGTGCTCTAAAGGATATAACTGCATGTATGTTTGAGTGTGTAAAATAGATGACCATATTGCTGAATCTGTGTTGGATCTCTGAGCAGAACTGTTTGTAGTCTGATGGTTTGAATGTCTACTATGCACCCTTTAACTCTGTAATTGAACAAATACATGCAAGATGACAATATGTAATTTATAAACTAGTGATTTCTTCGTGGGTTTTTTTTCTCATTTTCCTTTTTTTTCTTTCTTTTAGAATTCTATATTGTTGCTACCCTTTTTTCTGTTTTGCTTTTTTTCTTCTCTTCAAATAAAATTTTAAAAATGTATAATTGCTATTGTAAAAAAGAGAAAATAGGAAGCGCTATAAAAGATATAGCTGCATGTATGTTTAGGTGTGTGGGATTGATGACCATATTTCTAGGTTCTTGTTGGATTGTTGAACAGATCTTTTTGCACTCTCACTGCTTGAGTGTCCACTCTGTGTGCTTTAATTTTGTAACTTGAAAAACTATTTCTAAAAGAACAATATATAATTTATTAACCAGTGATTTCTTACTGTTTATCTTCTTTTCTTGAAATTCTGTAATATTTCTTTCCTTTTTATATTTTTTTTCTCTTTAAATAAAAAAAATCAAAAAAATATTCTTGAGGAATTCATCATAAAGTGACTTTACTTCATTTCTCTTTCTAGCAAAAAGTCTCCCTTTGGACAAGTCCAGAGTCATTTTTTGTCACGTCTTCTCTAACAAAGATAACTGTTGCCTCACACTCCAAACTCTTCTTCTTTTTCTTTTAATATTTCATTGAAGAATTTTTCTTACTCTGACTCTTGTTTAATTCACATGTTTCTTCCATTAGAGAAACTTATGAGTTAGTGAATAACTCATTTACATTATTTTTTAACCCTATTGTCTTAATATGTCAATACTATTTTTTGTTACTAGACAAAAAGAAATGCTTAAAGTGAGATTTTTAAATTTTTTATTAGTATATGTTTATAATACATAACAGTTCCACTCATCTTGGGGAATTGATACGTACACAAATGGGGAACCTATTTGGGAGCGTAAAACATTCTTCATTGGAACCACCTCAAAAACAAGGGACCAGGCAAACTGATGATATCAGTAATCCCAGAGCACTGGGAGGGTGAGGCAGAAATGCAAACTTGAGCTCAGTGTAGGCAGTTTAGTGACTCAGCAAGAATTTATTTCTAAATAATAATAAAAAAAAAAGTTTTGAAAAGTGGGGTTCTGGGGTATGGCTCATTGCCAAAGCCTTAGTCTAATCTCACATACCATAAGAAAAAATAAAATTCAAGGCTCCTCAGAAATCAGTGACTGTAGATTAAAAATTCAGATAGGACAACAAATCATTAAGGAAAGAATATCACAAGAGGCTAATTGTGTACTATCTTTGAATATTGGTTACAGTTACAATTTTTTAGATCAAGGCCACTTCCCTACTCTCTTCTTGAACATACAAATGAATCATTCAGTGAATGTGTCTACTTTGTTAATTCCTTTAAGATTAGCAAGTAGAACAATAACAGAAAAAAATGAGATAGAGTTAGAAACCTTGAATAACCAAGATTTGGAATCTACCAGTAAAAGACTGATGAAGGTAAACTATACCTTGCTGAGTGCATTACCCAGTAAAATCTGTCCCTTCATGACCTCACTGATCAGTCATCTCTCTTCCCTCCACCAAGCAAGACAAGGAGTTACAGTGGAGGCTCTCATGTGTGAACAAAGGGTAAGTGTTTGTCGGTCTACTGCCAAGGAGGCTTCCGATGATTCTTATTTCTTGGATTATATTTAACTTGTCACCTTGTTATCTTTCTTTGTATCTCTTACATCCCCCTATAACATGTTCACCCCATTATATTGACTCTTCTTTGTTGCATAAGAGGTTAAATGTCATCAAGCATTCCTAGCTGTTGTCAAGACACTGCCATTTCTTCAGGCAGACCAATAATTGCATTTGTCTTCTCAGAGATATAACTTCTTTGTGACGTGAATCTTACAGACACTTCTGGTGTCTTATTTCAGTGCTGATCACTCACCCTCCAGCACCTCATAAGGCAAGGAAGGAATAAAGTACCTAGTATGTACACAAGAGAGTGATCTCCCAAAAACAGACTATAAGAACATTAACATTATCAGAGCATTACCATCTACTGGTCTCTTTTCTTTTGCTTATGAAGAAAAAATGTTAGTCATTATTTAGCCAGAGTGCTCTGTGACTTCCCAAGAAGATCTATATATTATCAGTTTCTCAAAAAAATTTTTTTAAAGATTGCATTAACTGGTTGAATTTAATTTCAGTAGGAGTTTGAGTTCTATTACCATATGGAAATAAGAATAAAACTTAATCTATATTGTTTGCCTATATTTCCTGGCTTACTATTGCAAGACATTGGGTAATTCATCTCAGAGAAACACATATGTATTAGGGAGGCTAGGTGCTACCGGTTGCTCTAGTCAGTCTCAAGACAATGTTAGAAATTAAACACATACAAAGTATGGTTCCCCCACTTTGTGTCTAAGGAAATATTGTTGCAATTTATGGGGCCAATGGGAAGAATTTCATAGATGAATGATACCACAAAATAATAATAGCAGCTGTTGTTCATGGTATAGTCTTCCTTTCTTATCTTTGGGAGCAATTGAGACAATCAGATTTCTTTAAACACTTTTCTCTTCTGGTGGATGGGCCAAAAATCATAACTCTTTAAAAATTCTCTGGCTCAAAGCACAATCTTAATTGTCTCTTTTTCCCTAAATAGATTTATCAGAGAAGTAGAGAACTGTGCCAAACAAAAGTACAGAAAATCTAAGCAATATAACCAGCAAAGTTAATCATTTATTTTTATTACTTTTAACAATTTCTTGCAAAAAAATTTGAAATCTAAATCTACACAGTTTTTGCAGCTGATACAATAGCAAATATATAGGTCACTAGCTTTTCCTTACCAAACTTGAGGTCAACATCCATGTGACAGAGCAGGAGACGGAGCAAAGACTAATGGAATTAGAAGGCCCTGTGGGAAGGCAGCTGTACTACAGTGAGTTGGATGATGGAGAGGATGTTTTTTCCTCCCTTCTTATTGCATTAGAAGAGCTGTTCCTATTTTCCTAGGTTGCCACTGCAAAGCAGATAAGTAATCAGGTCAATACAGGGCTGACCAGAAACAGAATCACACATTGGCTTGCATTACAATACAGGGCAACAGAGTAGAGTGCCACTGGGGGAAGAGAGAGATAACAATTGCTGCTAGCAGAAAAACAGCCCTGCAGAGCTCCATTTATCCCTTCCCCTCCTCTTCTCCCATAAATTGGGGTTGTGGTGGCTTTGTAGTGTGTCAACTTGGCTAGGATTATATTTCCAAGAATTCCTTTTCCCGTATTTCCCATTAAAGATTTTGCGCAATGTTAGACAGTGAAAATAAAGCAGTACTAAGATTTGTTTTTATGCTCAGAAATGCAGGACATGGTAACTAGGGACTTAGGAAACTCATGCACTTTGTCACTTTGCTGGCTTACTTTAGCAATATGCAAATGATCCAACTTGCCCTGGAAACTTCTTGATCTCTGACTCATAGGCCAGATGTATTTAGTCCCAAGATGAAGAGTCCCAGCTTTTCACTAACTTAAGGCTGAAGGCAATGACAACTGACATGTGTGCCAGTCTGTTGTTGTGATTTTCAGCTTATGCTCATATGTTGCAGATTGTCCTTGTTCTCCTAACTCTATCTCCATCATTCCTTTCTGACTACTTTCCAGGAATCCTTCAAACTCCAGCCTCAGACATAAAAATAACTGCCTATAGAGACTCGCAAAACAGCTCCTAAAAATGTCTCAAGATTATCCTTCTTATGGCCGGGTAGTACTCCATTGTGTAAATAAAGCACATCTTCTTTATCTATTGATCCACTGATGGTATCTGGACTACCTCCAAGACTTAGCTATTATAGACTATATAAGTTTGAATCCCCTCACATACACTTTAGCATAAAGAAATAAGGTTTTCTTCTAAGGATTCTATCTAGACTGATACAGAGAGCTAGCTTATTTCAAGTGAAAGAAAAAGCTTCTTTGAATGACGATGAAGGAAATGAGATTTGACCTTGATTGCATGCTAATGATTTAGTTGGCACAGGTTCACAGATGCTGGGAGAAAGCACAAGAAGTGGATCAGACACAAACAGAAGTTTATTACCCACTAAAATAGAAATAGATAATGACATATTTGCCCCATTGATTCTCTTAGCCCCAGTTCCCATAATACGATGCAGAGAAAGCCAGGAGTCACTTCTCACACATTGGCTTGCATTACAAGACAAGCATTGAGTTTAGAAAGTCCAAATGTGTTATTCTGGACAATAAACAAGTTTGTTCTTTGCTGAAAAGAGATGCACTACTTCTATTTTCCAAGATATTAAGCCTTCCCTTTGGCATACTTAGACACAATAGTACTTTTCTATTGTAGAGATTGCCTTCAACAAATAGGCTAAAATAGTGTTCAGTGCCTTTGTTTGGGCGATATGTGGAAATGCAAGAAATCCACATAGAACTGTCTATGAGGAGGGTCGTTTCTATTGTATTTTATTATTCAAAAGGATAAATATTTATTCCTCAAAGAAGGTTGAGTCACTGGAACTTCTGTTTCCATCCAAGATGGAGTAAGACAGATCAGATTTATTCTCTTATCTAAAACAAAAATCTTGGCAGATCATACAAAACCATGACTATTAAAACAATGGAATCAGACAATGAGTGATAGTGTTTCCTGATATGAAAAATCCACATAGTAAATACAGAAGTCCCAGGTATTGACTTGAAAGAATTTTCTGACCTTGGCATCAGGAAAGAATACCCAAGCTGAGCTCAGAAAATTTCTTTAAATAGATAAGAGTCCAGAGGAGCTAGGTGGTTAGAGTTTGTAAGGTAGAGTTCTGGTTAGAAAAGAACCCAAAGTCTGAAGAGCAACCTTCTTGAGGGCTTAGCACAGTACTGATAAATGCATATCTGTGGAGAAATTATCTGAGGTGAGAAAAGAGCCACCTATAAATATCAGACAGAACATCAATTAGTGTAGGAAGAATACATGTTCCCAAACTGGAAAGTTTTATAATTAGTGGGACATTAGGTAGAATACTTAGAGGTATCTAGCCTTAGTAGTGGGAAATAATTACCTAGACTAAATTCTGCTCTTATCATGTCTAGCAAATATTTCCTAAATTGTCATAGTTCTCTTCCATAAATTTTGAAAGCTAGAGACAAAATGAATAGGTTAAACAGAAATACGGAAATACAAAGATAATAAAAGGAACTTCTAAGAGACAAAATTACTACGTGGGAGATGAAAAATGCACTGGATGAGAGTGCTGACATTGCAGACACTACAGTAGCAGGGGGTAGTTAATAAACTTGAAAATAAGAAGTAGCTTTCCAAAATGAAACACAGATGGGGGAAAAACTAAAACAAATGTGAATGAGGTACCAGTAAACACAAAGGACAGCGTCAGGCATCAGGCACACCTATCTCTCTCCTTTGGAATGGAAAAGAAGCATGCCAGAAAATACTGAAGAAACAATGACTAATTTCTTTTTTCAAAGTTGAGTATAAATATAAACACACAGGAAATTTCTGAATTTTAATAAATGATCTGTGGTTACATAATGTGTGAACAAATGGGAAAATTGGGGAGGGTGTATGAAAACTATTATTTTAGAAACTCTTCTCTAAGTATGAAATTACTATAGGATATAAGAAATTACATTGGAATACAGAAAAGCAAGGTCAAACTGTATGCTGTCATCAAAAAGCCCATTTTATTCTTTATTTTTGTTTGTTCTTTTTAAAAAATTCATTTTATTGGTACACGTTATCGTATATATAATGATAACATTCATCATATGGAATTTGTAACTGCACATGATATATCTTAATTTTTCTTTTCTCCTTGTTTTCTCCTCTTCATCTCCTCTATACCTACTTATTTATAATGAAAGTTTTATTTCCCTTTTTTCCTTCTATTCTGTTTGTTTCTATTCTCTTCCTTCTTTGTCCTCTCTTCCCTGCCTAGTTTCCCTTCCCATTTGAACATTTGCTTTTTATTTCACAATATCTATTATACATTTTGGTCCTTATTTACATTTTTGGTTTCTTACACTAGAGAAACCATGCAATATTTATCCACATGTGTCTGATTTATTTCACCTAAGAGTATGGTCTCAAGGTGAATCCGTGCACCTAGAAATCTCTCAAGTTTAACTTTCTTATGGCAGAGTAGTACTCCATTGTATAAATAAACCACATCTTTATTCGTTCATTCATCGATGGGTATTTAGGCCACTTCCAAGATTTAACTATTACAAACTGTGCCACTCATCAAAAAGAACAGTTTGTGCTTTCATTGTTTAACCATTTGATCATTTTTCATGCCCATATCTTGTAATCTGAACAACCACTTCAAAGATAGCAAATAATATTAACAAATAATAATATTAACCAGTGTTAAACTCCTATTATTTTGTTTTGAAATTCTGTATCATTGTTTTTATTCTTTTTGTTTTAAAAATTTTTTTAAAGTGCCACTGAGCGTGCATATATTACTGTGATATGATGTTTTTAATTCTTGTGGGAAGACATCAAGATGAGGAAGAATTAGATCAAATGGAACTTCTAATTTTAGTTTTCTGAGGAACATCCACACTGATTTCCACAGTGGTTTCACCGGTCTAAACTCCCTCCAGCAGAGAAGTGTTCCTTTTTTCTGCCACAGACCTGCCAGCATTTGTTATTGGTTGCTTTCATGCATTCTTTTGAGAGTGAGATAAAATCTGTTTTAAATTGTATCTCTTGAATGACCAGTGATGTTGAGCATTTCTTCATATTTGCCATTTCTACTTCTTCATCTTTGAAGTGTCTAATTTGAGATGCCCATTTTTGGATTGCATCTTTAAATTTTAGGGGTCTGATTTTTTTTTTTTTTTAGTTTTTATGTAGTCTAGATATTAATGCTTTGAGGAACAGCAGACAAAAATTTTTCCACTCTCTTCCCTCTGTTGGTGGTTATCTTTTCCCTCTGTTGGTTGTTTCTTTTATGGTGCAAAAGCTTTTTAATAAGATATGATTCCTGTTGCTGATTCTTTTTAACATTTACTGTGCAATCCAGGTTTTGACCATAAAACCTTTTCCTATAACTACATCTTCCAGAGTTTGTTTTGTTTTTTGTTTTTTTGAGGCAGGGTTTCACTATGCAGTTCAGGTCAGCCTTGAACTCACTTTGTACCCAGGTTTGTCTCGAACTCATAGCAATCTTCTGCCTTAGTCTCCAAAGTACTGGGATTATAGGGATGCACCAGCACGCACAGCCTCAAGCATTCTACCTATTCTATCTTCCATCAGATTTAGTGTTTCTGTTTTAATTTTTAGATCTTTGATCCATTTTAACTTTAGTTTAGTGCATGGTGAGAGCTATAAGTCCAGCTTTAGTCTTTGGCATATGGAAAGCCAGTTTTTCTAGCATCATTTATTAAAGAGGCTGTATTTCTTCCAGTAAAGTTGTTCAACTCCTTTGTCAAAGATAAAGTGGCTCAGTGTGCTTGGAGCTGTTTCTACATCTTCTAATCTGTTCCATTGATCCAAGGTCTGCTTTTTTTTTTTTACAGTATTATGCTATTTTTACCACCGTAGCTCTGTAGCATAATTTTGAGTCAAAGATTGTGATGCCTCCTGTCTTATCTTTCTTGCCCAGAATTTCTTTTGCTATTCTTTCTTTTTTTATGCTATTGCAAAAAGTGTTTCCATAATTTCTCCATCATTGAGTTGTTATTTCTCTACAGGAATGCTATTGATTTTTGAGTGTTTATTTTGTATCCAGCTGCATGACTGAATTTGGTTAGTAAATCTGCAAGTCTTTTGGTGAAGTTTTTGGGCTCTTCTATGAGGAGTACCATGTTACCTGTGAATAATGATAATTTAACTTCTTCCTCTCCTATCATTACTCATTTTATTTTTTTCCTTCTGTATAATTTCTCGGCTAATGTTTCCAGAACTATATTGAATAAGAGTGGTGACAGTGGACATCCTTGTCTTGTTCCTGATGTCAGAGTGAAAGCTTTCAGTTTTTGTCCATTTAGTATGATGTTGGTTGCTGCTTTGTCATAGATGGCTTTTATCATATTGAGATAAAGACCATCTATGCCAATTTGCTGTAGGGTTTATAACACAAATAGGTGTTGGACGTTGTCAAACGCTTTTTCTGCATGTATCGAGATGATCATATGAGTTTTGTTCTTGGCTCTATTAAATGGTGAATTATATGTATTAATTTGCATATGTTGAACCAACCTTGTATCCCTAGAATGAAACCTCCTTGATCATGTCATATGATCTTGATAATTTGCTACATTCTGTTTGCTAGTATGTACTGAGAATTTTTGCATCTGTATTCATCAGTGAAACTGAGTTATAGCTATCTTTTTCGGTTGGATCCTGCTCTGGTTTTTGGTATCAGTGTAATACTTACTCCCAGGAATAAGTTTGAGAGTATTGCTTCCCTTTCAATTTCATTACAGACTTTGAGGAGTAGTGACATTAGATCTTCTCTAAATTTCTTGTAGAATTCAATATCCATCAGGTGCATGCATCAGGACATGAGCTTTTCTTTGTTGGTAGGTTTTTAATTATATCTTCAATTTCATTGACTAATATCCAGTGATCTAGAATCTTTATGTCTTCTTGATTCAGCTTTGGTAATTGATATGTACCTAGGAAGACAGCTATACTCACCACTATACTACCAATACTTTATCTAGGAATCTGTCCTCTTCTGTACTTTCCATCTTATTAGAACACAGGTTCTCAAAGTAGGCATTAATGATCTTCTAGATTTCTGCAGCATTTGTTGTGATTTCATCCTTTTCATTCCTAACTGCATGTGTCTGAATCTTTTCTTTCCTTTTTTAAAGTAAGATTGGCTAAGAGTTTGTCAATTTTATTTAGTGTTTCAAAAAAACCAACTCTTCAATTCATTGATTCTCTGTATTATTTTCTTAGACTTGATTGCATTTCTTTTTGAGTAAAGTGTTTTTCTTGTATGAGCATATTATTGGATCTTGTTCTTGATTCATTCTACCATCCTGTTTGATTGGTGAATTGAGGCCATTTATATTGGTGTTATAACTGATATGTATTGACTTAAGCTTTTCATATTATTTTCCTACTGTTGGTTCTCTTTCTTCCCTCTCTGTTTAATAACTTTCTTTGCCTGATGGATTCATTCCGTTGGAGTTGTAGTCTTCATTATCTCTTTTTAGAATGTCCTTCAGAACATTTTGGAGAGCTGGCATGGTGGTCATGAATTTCTTCAGATGTTCTTTGTCATAGGGGTATCTTATTTCTCTACCAATTGTGAAAGATAGTTTTGCAGGGTACATCAATCTGGGATGTAGGTTGTTTTCTTTCAGAGCTTGAAATACTTCATTCCAAGATCTGCCTGATACAAGAATTTGTGTTGAAAAGTCTGCTGTAATTCTGATGGGTTTTCTTTATAAGTGATTTGTTTCTTTTCTCTAACAGTTTTAATATTCTGTTCTTATGTTGAATTTCTGAAATCCTGACTATTGTATGCCTTGGTGTAGACTTTTTTTTAGCATAGCTAATTGGAGTTTTATATTTCTTACTTATCTGCACATCAAATTCTTTTTCTATGCTACCAAGTTTTCTGCCATTATTTCTGTGAAAAGGACTTTTGTTTATACACTTTGGGCTACCTCCTGCTTTTTCATTGACTCCAATCAATCTCTTTATATATTTAGCACCTGTTGGATTGATTTTTTCATGATCCCTTGCTATTTTTAAGAAACCTTTCTTTTCACAATAGCTAACCACAATCCTGTCTACTTAGATGTGTTCAATCTATCATGTATTAATTTTATCTCAATAAAACAATTATTGAAAAAGTTGAGTCACTAAATTGACCACATCACAGGAGAGAAAGATTAGATCTGTCTCTTATGAAAAGAGTGCATCAAATTCATAGTTACATTTTAAGCCCCCATGGATGGAAAGAATACATAAGCTAAAAATGATACTGTAATATATTTCTATCAAAAGATAAGAAATTTTTAAAATTCCAATTATCAAAAATTTTGGTTCAACCTTGAATGAAATTTTAGAAAATGATAACACAAAGAATGAGATGGAAAACAAAACAAAACAAAACAAAATTTACCTTTAAAAGGAGATAAAAATATGTTAAGGGTACTTATCTGCTTCCATGAGGGAGAATATTAATATTATATCAATTAATAAATTGACAGAAAATAAGTATGCATAAGGAAACTACCTAAAGTACATATATATGCACACATATGGATATATATATATATATATATAATACACATACACATATGTATAAAACTTTTAAATGACTAGAATATAGCCAAGTTTATCCAAACAGGAGCAGGAAATGATTTTTAAGGAAAAAAGTAATTAGAAGATATGGAAAAAATTAGAAGAAATGAGATTTAATATAGTAGTAATTATAATAAAGAGATATGAACTTAATGATAAGAGGGATAGTTTCAGTTTGCGTTTGCAAAAGTAGAATCAGAAATAAATAACATACAGAAATAAACATATGTTTTAATGTGAGTCACCTTATGATAAGAACTGGCTAAAGACATTGAAAATAAGCCAATAGAATATGGATGTGAACCAAAAGAAAACCATGATAGCAGTTTAGCATTAAAAATATATTTCAAATTAAAAAGAATAGAAATATTATTCTATTATATGGAAGAAATAAATATTAGTTCAAGAAATCATAATGGATATTTGGGAATATAAACATATCTCTCAGAAAGTGATATGTGAAGCAAATTTCAAAAGTTAGTAAAGCTACATAATGTCATTTCAATGTATTAAAAATAAAAGTATTTTAATATTTTTCTGTACAGTTCCATTATTCCTTGAGAATTAAAATTGTCTGATGATCATGAAAAGGATGTGGGGCTTGATATCAGAAAATCTTGTTTCCCATCTCATTTCTTACTTCCTGGCTTCGCTCTTTTCATTGAGTCATTTATCGTGGAATTCAGTATCCTTCCCACCACTCTGGTGCCCAATACCTAACTGATTAGAAATTAGTTCCTCTGATTCTCAGTTTTTAATTTCTAAATAGGTATTGTAAAATAACTGCTGAGTCAAATTCACCAGGGTGATACATCTCAAATAAAAAAATACATGTAAAAATATTTGTAAAAATATATGTAAAAATATTTGTCATGATTTTGTGTTTTATGAATGTGACTATTGTTATTTTTACCATTATAGCAGCAATTTGCTCATAAGTAGATGCACTGTTTCAAAATTTACCACCTGAAAATGTTCTTCCACAGGTGAATGAATAAAGTGTGGTATATCCAGACAATAGAATATTATTCAACACTTTAAGAAGGCATTGGACAGATCTTAAATGCATACTACTAAGTAAAAGGGTTAATCTGACCAAAAAAAGCTACAGACTGTCTGATTCAAATTGTATGATATTCTGGTAAAGAAAACTATGGAAACAGTAGAAACATCAATGGAATTGCCAGAAAATGTGTGATAAATAGGCAAATAAATAGGGTATGTTTAGGGCAATGAAACTATTCTGTGTGATATTGTGGTGGTGGCTATACATTATCATACATCTGTCCAAATCCACACATTGTATAATACCAAGACTGAAAGCTACTGTGAACTATGTGACTCTAGGTGATAATGCTGTATTCACCAACTGTAAGAATTGTACCGTTCTGGTGCGGGATGTGGGTAATGGAAGAAGCTATCTATGTGCAGGGTGTGCAGATCTCTGTTCCTTTCTCTCCATTTCACTATGAAAATAAAACTCCTCTTAAAAATGTTTTTAAAAAAGAATACTTCAACATAATAATAATGTTATTATTTCTTATGCCAAATACATGTTTTACTGTTATTTATGCCACCTGTAAAATTAGGTGTTGATATTACCACTTTAAAGACAATGACACTGAGATTCATAGAGGCCACAGACATGGACCAGGATCATGTAGTTATAGCTCATTTTGAATTTGTATATGTCAAACCGATATTAAAAATGTCTTCACCAAGTAAACTGTAAGTTATAAAATATTCTAATCCACTAGTGAATGGATAAATGGAAAGAGTTAAAACTAGAAAAGGAAATGGCTCCTTAGTGCTTAAGGAGGGAAGGAGGGAAGGAAGTAATTAAAGAAGTAGGCAGCTTTCATTGCACCTCAGAGCAGTGAAAGAAACTGCAGTGTCATAAATGTAATGAGGCGTCCCGCTCTCTAAATCGTCACCCAGTGGTAGCCAGGAATGACACAGAAAACCCTTCTACTGTCAGCCATTCCTCACAATGCTCTATTTCAGCAGAAATGTTTGGAGACTTTTTCCTCCTCCATCCCATGGAGGATTCTCAGAAGACACAAAATGGAATCAGATGCTGAAACAAAGGAACAACTTTTCTTATTAGGATTGGAACCAGCTGAAATGGCCTGCTCTATTCCATTCAGTTCATCAAGAGCAAACAGGAACCTGCTGCTTTTCTCAGCAGGAAGAGAGACCCACACACAATGGAGACAAGAAGATCCTAAGCTCCCAGTGGTGGGATTATTTTAAAGATGTAAAAGAATATGGCCAAGCACTTTCTTTCAGTGTTACTGAGAGGCAAGGATTAGTTAAAACTGTGGATGAGCCACTATAAGTCTCCCTTTTCTCATCCTGTATTTTGGAATCTTCTTTTTGAGAAAGAACCATTGCCTATCCCCTTACCGGCCAGGGTTTCCAGCTTCCTCATGGCTGTGGTTACAGATCTGTTTTTAACCATGTGAGCCTTAGAGTAAAATGAAGTCTTGTCCTGGGAGCAGTCGCATTTGAAATTTCATCTGTAATTGTTGACTGAAAGACTCGGTAGTTGTTTCTAGATAATTTAGGAGGAGCTGTGATTGGAGCAACTATGGGTCCTTCCTGGGCTGGTAAAGTCTCAGCACTGCGGCCACCTACTCCCAGGGCTGCAAGACAAAGAACTGGGCAGTTCCCCTTCCATGGGCAGCTGTGAGTTGCAAAGTCTTTGCTTATTGGATTCTGAGGAAGGAAACTTTGTGGCTATCTCATTAGTAAGGAAAAGAAAATCCCATTGAGGTAAAAGGGCCCTACCACTAGCCACAAAAGGGAAATTAAAATATTTTCTCACTGAACAAGGCAGCTATGCTATTTTTAGGCCAGAAGTAATTGAGCCAGAACTAGCAGAAAAACAAATACAAACCATGAGAGTTTTGATAATTAAAGAACATATTTCAATCTTAGACCTGTAAGCAGAAGGTAAAGACTTCAGGATTTTTTTAAAAAATCATAGATGTTTTACTTTGTTTTTATTTGTTTGTTGTCTTTTTTGAGACAGAGTCTCACAGATCAAGTGGGGCTTGAACTCAATTTATAGTCAAGACTGGTCTTGAATTTACAACAATCCTCCTGCCTCAGCCTCCCAAGTGCTGGGATTACACGATGTGCCACCACACCCTGTCCAGATGTTTTACTTTTAAGCATGGATTTCTCAAGAACAAATAAAATGCATGGGGCAGGCGTAAAGGTAAAGGACTATCAACTGTCTTTGCAAAGAGAGCATGGTTCACTTTTGTATAAACTTTTAGCCCAAGTAAAAGACCTTGGAGAGTGCAAAGGTTTTAATGTTTGTCAGATATACTCTGCTGGTAGCTGATGTAGAGGTCTGTATATTGAAGACTCCAAAAATTTAGAGAAAAATTCATTGGTACTATCTTCCATGGATGGGAGTTGGGAAAAAATAGGACACAAGGACCCACATGTATCCCTTTGGTAAAACTATTCAGCATGCCATAGCCCAAAGAATTTGGGTCTTTTCTGGGGATAGGGGACCATGTTTATATTCCCAACACTTGGGAAGTGAAGTTAGAAGGATCACCATGAGTTTGAGGCCAGTTGGAACTACATAGCAAGACCCTGTCTCAGAATAAAACGAGCAACAACAATAATTTGGTTTTGGTAGGGAAGAAGGTTAAGAAAGTTTTATAAATATATTTTTGGGTCCAGAAACTTCTCTGCAGGCATAAGGAACAATTTGGCCATGCTATCTCAGTGCCTGACCTCTCTCTCCCCTCTTCCTCTCTATCTGTCTCTCTCTCTCTCTGTCACACACACACACAAACAGCGTGCGCACACACACACACTCAAACGGGAGTAAACATCAATAGTGGGTGACAGAACCAAATTTGTAAGTCAGCTGCCCAAATGTCTTTCTGATAACCAAGGAGTATGAGTGGAAGGTGAGAGTTGATCAAATACTATGGGGAGGCTAGCACTGTTTAGCTGTAAAAGCTCAATATAGCTATGGTTTTATAATGGCGGTATGGTGAATAAAAGACATCTCAAAATTATGACACTAGTTGCATTTGCTAACTACAGCCATGGGGCCCATTAACCCCAGCTTGTTGGTCTGACACCTGGAGGCTCTAATTAAGCAATAGTGCGCTTACAGGCAGTAAGGCCCTTCAACTGTGCTGGTCAAACAAATGTTCTTAAAAGTGGTTGAATGGCAAAGAGATTTCCTGCTCAAGAATAATTTATTCTTCCTCTAACGCTACTCCAATTTCAAGGTAAACTCACTGCAAGACATTTAATGCCTTTTTCCTAACAGAAAAATGATTGAGTACACCCAAATGGAGATGGGGAATCGGGAAGCAGAAAAGATAAATGAGTAGTCCTTTGCCCAAAGGAGATATTCAACCTCTTGCATTTAGACCATGGGATGAGCCTCTTTCCTGCCCTCCACACACTGCAGCCTGGGGGTCCAAAGGGACAATTGCCCATGTCTCTGGGTATATAAGGCTTGATGCACCAAGCAGCTGCTACATGCTCTCAGTAGAACAGAAATATATATCTTCCTTTAAAATGATACCATAGTAACTATTCACTCACATAATGGAGCCCTGATTAAATACCGGAAAATCTTAAATCAGTCTTTCAACAACTGTCAAGATTTGGAAAAGAATAGATGACAAGAGAGAAGAGATAATGAGGAGTGTCAGGAAAGATTTCACAGATGGGATAACCCATGAGCTCACAGTTGCAAGAGTATATTACCGAATTTTGGAAGAAGGGACAGTGAGCAGGTTTGGCAGAGAGAAGCAGCCAGGTGCATGATTCATGCCTTCTGCATCTGCTCCTTCTCTGGCACGGGCTCATGGTTTGGGATAGTGGCATCAGAGCCCACATCATTTAAATGGGATTTTTCTTTTGCTCTTTTCCTAACAGCTAGAGAGATGTATCTTTTCTAAGAAGATTTATTCTAAGCGACAAATAGCCTCTGAGTTTTAAAGGAAAGGATGACATGATGAGTGTGATGCTTCAAAAAGATCATCCAGTCAGCAACAAGAAGGATGAGTGGCAGGAGGACCATTTGGAATGAAATGAAATATTCTAGAAATACCAACAAAAGTTGTGGGCTGGACTCAAGGACAGAAAAAGCTATGAAGGAAACCTATATAGGCTGATTATTTTTCTTCCCTACAAACTCATAGTTTCTACACATTTGCTTAACATGTTTAAGAGAAGAAACAAGATGCTAATCTTCACTCAGAAAAAAAGTGTTACTCATAACCTACCTGCCTCCTGAGACATCTTAGTGATGATGCTGTGTTACGGGAGCTGTCCCATGAAGGTGTCGGCACTCACCAAAAGGCTTTCCAAAGCACTTCTTTCGATCAATGGCAGGAATGTCCTGAGAGGACCAGGTGTATGCAAGATCTCTGGTGGTCTTCAAACACCCCCTGAAGATGAGCACACCTCACCTTCAAATTTATCTCAGCTGTTTGAGCCTTGCCTTTTTGCCTATCTCAACTTACCTAAATCACAGCAGAGTATTTAGATGGGAGAGAAGTAACACAGGCGCTGTTGAAGGAACATAATCTTCAAACGAAGCAGCTGAAAGGCAAAGAAAAAGTCAGCAATGACAATGAGAAAGAAGAGGTGGAAAAGAAGAAACTTGAAATAGATGGCTCTTGAAAGCTGAAGTAGAGCTGACTAATAGCCCCAAATCTCAGTAGTTTGACATATAAAATCCTCACTCATGGAAAATCTACTGTTATTCCCAGGAGGGAGGTGGCCTTGCTGGGAGGTTCTCCTCAAAATGATTATTAAAAGACCTTGACTACTTTCACGTGTGGTCCTGCTCTCTCTTGGTTTCAGAGTAGCCCTCATGACAGCCTACCAGCAAGTATTTAAACCATCATACGTGCTCAGATGTGGTACACACGCTTCCTTTATCATAGTAATCAACACATAGTCACAGGACCCACACAGATGCAAAGGGACTGGGAAACTTATTCCCCTCTGGGTGCTACAGTGCAGCAGCACTACTACACCACGGAAGAGCTCCACAAAT
The DNA here is from genome assembly GCA_004027455.1 of Hydrochoerus hydrochaeris. Taxonomy (NCBI): domain Eukaryota; kingdom Metazoa; phylum Chordata; class Mammalia; order Rodentia; family Hydrochaeridae; genus Hydrochoerus; species Hydrochoerus hydrochaeris. The sequence goes on along the minus strand of PVLA01002740.1, from coordinate 164,793 downwards.
TTGGTTGACATCGAGGCAGGTCTTCTGATGCCACAGAAGTCTAGGGAAGAGAATTACCCATGGGTAATTGATGAATTTAAATTTTTTCATTCAAGACATGAACAGATAATCAAAATATAACACAGAATACTATTCAACCATTAAAAGGAAAGAAATTCTGACACTTAATATAACTTGAATGAACCCTAAAGACATCGTGCTAAAAGATATATCAGTTACAAAGAGACAGATGTTGTATGATTCTCCTCATGCAAGTTTCCTAGAGTATTGCCAAGACTATTTAATGGGTGTAGCTTTTCAGTTGGGAATGATGAAAAATTCGTGGATGACGGTAATGGCTGCACAACAGTGCGAAAGAATTTAATGCCACAGAACCGTACACCTAAAATGGTTAAAATGGTAAATTGTATGTTGTATATATTTTTCCATAATAAAATATTAACTTTTCATAAATATGCTTAACCCTGTACAACTGTATCTATACTACTCATTGTTCATAAATCTTTCCAGTATAAGATCATCTATAAATAGAAAACAACTGGCTTTCTAAAATTTTACATTCTATCTGAATGAACAGCCTCAGAGTAATTGTTTCACTTTGACCTTCAACTCTAATGGAAGATAAATCTCACAGGTTTTCAGGTATGGGTGAAAAAGACAGTTGGGTTTCTTTAATTCTTTGCTTTGTTTCTTTTAGACCTGAACAAATATCTCAAATTTCTTAGCATTTTAATCCAGGTTGGAAAATAAAGGGCGGGGGGGAATCCATGTGTCAGTGGAGAGAAAGTACAACAGGAGTTTTCTCATATACATATGGCATGTATTTATGTAATCAGGCACTCACACATCATTAAAAGCAGTACCAGTAATCTCATCTAAGGAGAATGACTACAAGAGATAGCTGTTTTATTCTGAATATTTGTCTTCCTTTTCTGAAATGTAGTTCACGTGCATGTATTACTTTTCTAATTCACTAGTCTAAAGGCAAATAGTTCTCAGGCTTTGAGATGTGGTTTTGTAAACTTTCGGGAGAAATTTCCAGAGTACATAGTAGTAAACTTCTCAGACACATCTTTCCTCTTGAAATTTCTTTCTTTCTTTTTAATTCAAGTACATGTGATATCTTTTAACCAAAGTCTACTTAAACCTGCTGTAAAATTAACTATCTGCTATAATTTAACTTTGCAGAGGAACTTAAAATGCATCTCTTGCCAAGGAACATGCCACATAAACAACTTCTTAGTGATTTTAACCTTCCTCACAAATACTTCTGTTACAGAGGGCACAGAGGAAGTGACAGGATGTCCAAGTAAAATATGCAACAATAGCAAGAAAAACATTTATGAAATTGCCCCCAAAGCTCTGAAAAACATAATGCTTGTATTCTTTTTTTCCCTCCATTCTTTTGGCCTTTTTGATTTCCTTATTTTTCTCTCCTTCTTTAGCTATCTCAGCCACATCTTTTAAGACAGTTATTGGGCAAAAGGGAACATGAACCCAGTGTTCATATTATCAGAGCAAAAGCACTAGTACAAAATAAGCACTGAGTTACTTTCCTTTTAAAGCAGAGCCACAACTGGAAACAAAGATGCAGGCTTTACAGCAGCAACATGGAGATCAGCTGGTTCTTCAAGACAGTCCTGTTTCCAGACAGGGCTCTGTAGGGCCGAACTGTAAACTTTAGAGAGGAGCTAAAACCTTCATTCTCTTGTCCTTTGAGCAAGAAAAAAATAAATTCTGTAAGGCTTTTTGGATGACACATTTTCCCAAACATTAAAGTTCATATAATTTTAATAAAAAATACCTTGAATTCCATCTTGAATTTAATCATACCTTTTCTAAAATTACTTTTTATATCTGGGTGATAGCCCGTAACCTCCAAAGTAATTTATAGTCCTGGAGCTGGAATGTCAGAATTGTGTTTATCTGTTACATCCTGAGCAGCATTAAGCACTTCTCAGGGTATATTGTAGTTTCTTAGCATATACATGACAGTTTCTTTTGTAATCAAAGAAATATGCATACTTGTAAAACAGTGACATAAATGTATTCTAAAAATGTGAAGGACTGTCACAGGAAAACAACACAGCTTCCTGTGTACACTTCCTCAGCCCTAACCATCCTTGCCTGACATGATTTCTCTGAATTCATGCAGCCATTACTTCCAGTGCTTTTTTTGATACTACTTTTCAATATATGTGATTTTTGAACAAATATCTTCCCCAGTGACTTTTTGCATTGAAAGAGAATTTAGTGCCCTTACACTACTGTTGCTCAAATACCTTCCCTGTCCCAGTGACATCACGTTTCAACTTATGGTAAAAGAAGTAATCAAGGCTTGTACTACAGTAATGACATATACATTATTCACTTCAGAGCTAAACTGTACATGAGAATCATTTTCCTTTATCAATAACCTGTTTTGATTTTTCTCATTTCTATATGACTAATTATTCTATCATATCTTTCAAATATTTAGATGTACCATTTTTCAAGAACTCTTTTCTTTCCTGCTAAACCCTGGAACTTTCTCTTCTGAATTTCTGCATCTTCCTATTCTGAGACTTCTTTCCCATGACTGCTATTTCTTAGCTGATGTTTCCAAGCCTTATCTCCCTCTTTCTTGTTTTATCTGTTTCCAAAGATGTTCTGTGACAGGATGAATGGGAGCTACATTTTTTTTTGAGATCTTGGGAGTATAATATTGGCTAATTTTCTATACTCAATACCGGAATGTGAATGAGTCAGTGAGTGAACAAGGACACATGGCATGTCATAAAGGCCAAAGGCAATAAAGCATGGCATAGTTGGGCAACTGTGGAAGAGAAGAGTCACAAATTTGTATCCCAACCATTTACACAATAAAAATGTAGACCATAGCAATATTTTCATAAGGAGGCAATTTAGTAAAATAAATTGATTGAATATTTAACAACTTTAATAGTTAAGAATCACTCAAAAGAGCATAGATAAGTCTTACTTATGTAATTGTACTATTACAGAAAATACCACTAATAATTTCATACTCTAATCCAAAATTCTAACAACAGCACTGTGTTATGAGAAAATAAAACATCACTTAAAGATTTACCTGCTACCTACTAGCAACTTCTACTTCTGTGTGAGACCCTATGGATATTAAAGCATGGTAATGTATCAGAATTATCAAGGAGAGCTTCAAAAAAAAATAAAGTTCTAGTTGTCACTCCAGATCTACTCAGTTAGTTAGAGATTCAGAGGAGCAGTGGAGGGGTAGAGGAAGGGGGCAAAATCTGAGTTACTGTGTGGTCACCAGTGAGTGAAAGTCTACTTCCCCTGCACATTCTGACTTCAACTGCCTGTCTTTCCTGGAGACAGAAGCTACACCTCGAACATCCTTGCATTGTATCACCCAGAACTTTCTTTGGTTCATGGTACACTCTCAGTACTTGTGTTAAATAAAAGAAAGGTTGGTAGCCTTCACCTTCGATTATAAATACTTTTTTATTTGTCTCCACATCTCACCACTTACAACTAACCTACAAGATACTTGAGAGTATGAATTATATCCTTTCTATCAATATATTTAAGCAAAATACAAAATTTTCATTTAGTGTTCCATTAATATATGGAACACTAAATATAATAAGAAGGGAAGTATTAAAATATAGAAGAAATATAGTATATAAATTTAATATCAGTTTTCACTGGTTTCTCTTATCTCATATCAAAGGCAAAGCCAAAGCAGGTTGCATTTTTATTTGTTTTAAGAACTATAAACCAAAATAAAATTGCAAGATTAGGGAAGAGGTTGAGAGACAGAGAAAACACGTATCAGCCATATCTTCCAGAAGAATGCTCCATCCTGAAGCAGTATTGAATTGGAAATTCTATTTAAAGGAAATTTTGTAATGTTCTTACCATATAACAGTTAACTAGCAGCATATATTCTGTTGGATTTTTGGATAAATAAACATTTATGTGATATGAACTGTATGCAACTATTATTTGCAAGAGATAATAAAGTACTTACTAATCCCGTATTTAGCAAGGACACTGAAAACATCCTCATCCAGGAAGTTAGTGCTTAACAAAATTTAAGAAATAAATTGCCAGTATTCAAAGAAAGAGTCAAATGATAATAGTAATAAAAAGCTTCAAGACACCATAGGCCAAAATTTAAAATTCAAGAACCAGGACTTTTAAGTCATAAATCTAACAAAATATTGTGCATCGAGTGATACAAGTATGTAAAAGCTCCTGCATACATAATCTTTGGTATTTAAGTCTCATATGAAGGACAGGCATTGTTGCAAACAATTTTCTATCTCTTCCATTTGAGAAGAAATGGAAATTTTTGTCAGAATATCTTACACTTTCTTTCCTTTAAATTTTTTCCTGATTATTAAAATAGTATATATTTATTTTTATGATGCATACACATGTAAAGGAGCAGGGATCAAATCCTCAACATCTTGGCACAATTTAGTATTTTTTCTTAATCTTTTGCATAGGTGAAACACAGTAAATAAATTAATCAGTATTGCATCTTGGACTTTTTTCAGTTACCATCTTTTTGTGAGCATATTTTAAGCCTATTTATGGTTCTCATAATATATTCCTAAAAGAATACATAAATATGAATATTTGAAGAATTTTAATTTGTACTGCCAAATTGCTCTCTAAAAATTTTGTGTAATTTCCCCATCAGCATTTAATAAGGATGTTGACTCTATTTAGCTCTAATTAATGTTGGATTATTTTTGTAATTGGTTCTTTTCTAATCTGAAAGTCAAAAAGTCATTTTAATTTGTGTTTCTTTTTGAGTCTTTATGAAGTTTGCATTCACTGAATAGTCATTTTTATTATGTGAATGAAAGTTTTATGTTCTTTGCACTTTTGCCTCTCAAGAATTTACTGCTTTTCTTTTCATTTTTTAACAAGGTATTACTATATTAAGATTATAAACCTGTCTATCATGTTTCTTGCAAATACTGCATATTGTTAATCCTCAATTGCTATTGATAAAATATACTATTACTTTAATAACATCTTTTAAGGAAAATAAAAAAGAACTACTATATCATAAGATGTTGATAAGACATTTTGATTTCAGTCATGTTAAAATGAAGATAATACTAAAGTATTAAAATTTCAAAAATGTTAAAATGATCAGTTGGCTCTGAACCAGTACAGTATGAATTTATTGTAGATTCTTATGCTTGATTGTATCATTCAGTGAGTACTGCTAGTGGAGTAACATACCAAATTCAATGGAATACATGGATCTTGATACATGCGTAGTACGTTAAAATATTGAATCAACAGTCATTACCTAAATTTGGATCATACATTACTACAAATAGTTGCTAAGTGCTGCTTGATGATGTGCATATTAATGGGCAAGAGAGCTCTTCTGTGAATGCTAATACCATGTGTTGAGTGATTTGCCAGTTTATGTTCATTACTGTAAGAAACTTAAATCTGTGTATCTATATCTAATAGCTACCTATCTATATGCTTCTATCTATCCTAAATATGTGTGTATGTACAATGAGTCACTAATATTGAGTGTTTAGCACTATAAAAGCTACTTCCACAAAACTTCTTTTCCAGAGCTCTTTTTATGTTCACTATCCATTAAGTATCATAGAAAACCCTAGGAAATATGTTGATTTTGAAATATGAGGACTTATCAATACGGCCACCTAAATGTGGGAATTCTTGATACACTTAATGTTATTTGTTCTAACTGATATAACACTATTGTGCTGAGTACTCAGGGAATGTTTCTTGATATTAGTATCCTCTATCTTATCACCACTTCTCTTTAGGTATATGCCAAAACTTCACTTGTGGATAACTTGGGAACTAAGACAACAATTAGTATCTATTACCATTTTAGAATCCATTAAAAACTTTGTTTCCAATACACACAAGAGTTATATACATAAGCATACATATACAATTCTTGAGAGCATTGTGTAGAATCCCATGGGATTTATAGAAATAGACTGTGGAGACAGATATCCTGCATCTAAATACCACTTTATCAGAATGTATGATCTTAGATTGGACACTAATCACTCTAAACTTTGATTTCCTCATCTATAAAATGGGATATGTATTAATACTTATGCATAATAAGACATAAAGAATAAATGAGATAAATTTTGGCATATACTAAACACATGATAATTGCTAGTAGTTATTATTTTAATTTTCCTTTGTGTAGAAGCCTCTTCTTACTTTTTTTCTTCCTCTGATATTTGATGTAAAGCTGAATTAGGAAGATACTTATCAATCAGTAGGACCTGAAGCCTCTTAGCAGAATCATTGATGTTAAACAGAAATTTAAACTTCATATTAAACAAGCTAGGCTATTTTAAGTGTTGTGACTGTCCCATTGCTGAAGAAAGTAGTAGTACTGCTAATTGTCTTGGTTCAGAAAGGGTCACAGGAGCCTTTGTGACTGTCACTTCCCAGAATCTCAGGTGCCAAGACTGGTTCCAGAAAGCCTGAGCTCCCACCCATACTGGGAGCTGTCAGCCAGGGAGTTATAAATAAGGATGGAATCTCCTTTCCTACCGGATTAAATTCAAAATATGTGATGGAAGTGCGAATTGTGCTATCTTTGCCAAAAAGAAATCAAGAAAAACAATGGGCTTGGGAATTTTCTCTTGAAGTCAGTTTCCCAAAGGGACTTTTTTTTTCTAGCTTGCTACCTGTAAGTGTCTTAATTCACAGAAAGGATTAATAACACAAATAAGAACATGTACCAGTGACTATTTCTAAGAAAGATTCTCTTAGCCAGATAAAAAGATGAGACTGGATAGTTGTTTTAACTTACTGAAAATATTTGCTTCCTGCATTATTGGCTTATAATTGTTTCAAGCCATGTAGACCTTACTGATCACTCAAATAACAACCGTGTGTGTGTGTGTGTGTGTATGAAGATTTTAAAATGAAATAAAACACAGATTGCCTGACTCTTGTCCCAGTGCTTATTCATTATGATTCTTTGCCTGGCACATATTGGCCAGTCTTTCCTAAGTTCTCTGAAATCACATAAACCCCTCCAAAAATCTCCATGTCATCCAAAGTCTTTGTAGCAGGATGTTGACATTATGATAACTTTTGTAATTCCTATTTTTTCTTATACTTAAAATATTTAAAACTTCAAAAGGACAAGCAATAAGTTTTAGCTTCTTAGAACTGGGACCCCCAGACATTCATTGGCTCCGGTTATTTTTCACTGGCTTCTGTTAATTGGAGCCTTGGGGCCTCTCAGATAATATTTGTGTAGACCATCCAGAGAAAGTGACACAGCTGTGGATGGGCTGATGACCAATGAGATTGTCTATGAAAAAACACTTAGGACACTATAAATAGCATAAAACCCAGAGAAATCACAATGTTACATTACTTTAAACATTAATTCAATACTTTAATACATTAATTCAATACATTACTTCGATAAATATGTATGTGTCACACACTGTAGGAACCAGCAAATTAAAGACTGTGCTGCCAGGGGAGGCAAACGTGAGAATATGTAATGCAGGCTGATAAGCACAGTAACTTGGTTTGATCTAAAGAGTCTGGTGGTACTATGGTGATGGGTACTGCTGACCTGAGTGTTGCAGGGTGGACAAGGCAGGAAGGGCATTTGTGGCAGAGGAAACATGATCATGACTCATGAGCTAAGTTCTGGAAGATAGATAAGGCTACATATGAGATAGGAAAGAGCAATCCTGACAGAGGAAGCAGAGCAAACCATGGAAACTTCACTCTATATCAATAAGATTCCATATTTCATATCCTCCAGAAGGTCAAGAGCTAAATGCTGCTCAACTTTAGAATCCCAACTCAGCTTGGGCAAGAAACGTGGAATAAATGATGGTAGAACAAATGAATGGATGCAAGTAGGAAGCAGGTAATCACACTTTCAGCCTTCAGAATTTCATACTCTGTCCCAACTGGAAACTTAAAGTCTGTGTATTTTGCCAGGCTCCCCTGAAATTCTGGCCCATCTGAGACAAGGCTAAATTTGGCAGCAATGGTCTGGCAGGACACACCAATATGAAGAGGAAGACAGTACTGTTTTCTTAGCTTTGGGCTCTCTTGGGAAATTGAGTCAGCCTTAATAGAGATGAAAATGAGCTTCAGGATAACCATGTTGTTCGTTCATAAAAACATGGACTAGGAATGCTGGTAGAGAGTAGGAAGCATATTAAATTTTTCCTTAGGGATCGTACAGGCTTCCTTTGATGTTGCTTCTTAAATTAAGGATTGTTCTATGGAATCTGGACAAGGCTCAGTGTCTCTCTGGCAACACATCTAAATGAGTTTGAGAGCAAAGTGGCTAATGCTCTCCACTCTTTGCCCCTGAAGGCGACTCCTGTTTCTTGGGGCAAAATACTGGGCTAATGAACCATGTTTGTGAGAGCAACAGAGAAAACTTTCATCCTTATCTTTTTTAAAAAAAAATACTTATAATTTTTTTCAAACAGAAGATGAAACAATGCTGACATTTGTTGAATTTAGGTAATGAATAAATGAGAGGAGCCATTACATCATTTTTTGCACCTTGTGTATATTTTTAAATCTCCATAATAAAACATTTGCAAGGTACATTTTCATTCTGCTCTGTTATCTGTATCCCTTATGCTCCCAACCCCTTTCTCCAGAGCTAATCAGAATGATTCCTTCTATACTCTTCCTAACATTTTCTGACCTATTACTAGCTTGCATATACAGATACAGAGTATATTCTTTTTGTCAGTGGAATCTTACACTGTGTATTATTTTGCACCTTGATATTTTTCTTCTTAACACACTGGGATCTATCTCACTTTAATGATTATTATTCCGTTAGAAGTTGATATCAACACTGTTGTATTGTTTACATCTTTGCGAGTACAACAGATGGAAAAAGTATTTAACTATTAGCTGTCATGTATTTAATTGTCATTTATATTTCTTTATGAATTGTCCGCTCATGTTTTTTGCCCATTTCTCTTTTAGAATTTCTTTGGTCTTTTAAAAATTTGTTTGTAGTGCTTTTTAATAAGGCAATTTTCCTCTTGTCTGATGTGTGTTGCAGATATTTGAGGGCATAGTATAGTAGTGTGATGGAAATTGACCCTCTGGAGTTGTGTGATGGAGCTACTTGAACACTTGTTCCTTCTGACAGGCACTACAGCCAGCCTGCTGCAAATATCCATCCACTGGAATGCACCACAGCATAGAATATTACAAGACTTCTTGATACACTAGATAGGGATGATTTTCTTCAGCACACACACAACTTAGATACCTTCCCACCAGCCTTTGTCAAGAAGCTTTATAGATGGACCAAGACCACTGTAACTTCCATCAAAAGCTAAAGTCATCCCATCCTACAGAAACGATGACTTGCTGAAAGTGCAACCCTTCCACCATGGCCTAACTTCTGAACGCCCCCACCTCCCGCTGCTTGCTTCCTCCTCTCTCCTCCCTACCGACTCATTCTCCTGATCCCCCAACCAGAAGAATGACTTTGTGATGTGCTCTCTGTCATGGAAACTCACTATTTTTCTGTAAGGACAACTTCATTATTCTTGATCCTTACCAAGGTGTAATCTCCACTGATAATGTGTATCTTATAATCCCCTTTCCTTGCATGTTAACCTTTTATCTCCCTTCTCCCTTCTAAATCTTCCTTCTAAGATCTCTGTAGTCATATACCAATGATTAAGCTCTCCTACACCCGAGGCCTCTTCATCAAGAACTTACACAAAACCTGGCCCTTTTCTGAGACACTCTTATGTGGAAACTTCTCTTTTCCCTACATGCCATATAAACCTTTGGGGTCAAAAGATTGGATTCAGTTCTCCCTACTGTTGCTCCAGACCATTTCTCTCTTGATCCTTTTGAAAAATTTCCTATTCCTCATCACTAAACCTAAAACCTACCTAGAGGTACACCCTTTCTTTCCATCCTCTTTCCATCTATTTCAATGTTTCTTTGTGTCTAGGGTTAATCTCTCGTTCCGCTTGTGCTCTTGACCCCGTTGCTTTCCTACCATCTGCGGTAAGTTGTCCTACTGGTCCTCCTCCCTGCTTCTGTGCCTTCAAACTTTTTTTCTATCCATATATTCCACTGCCTCTGGAGAGGATCCTGCTACTGGTTGTCTCCTTTTCATCCTTTAGGTCTTATCATAGCAATCACCTCCTCAAAAAGACTTCTGATGTGCTGCCCTCAAGTTGTCTGCACTCTTTCTATTGTTCCCATAGTACCTTGTCCTACATAAATCTCTGTCTACATCTGAGATTATGCATAAACTGAGAGCTTGCTGCTCGCTAAACAGTGTGAAAAGAACCGACATATGTGGCCTCATTCCATCCTCACAATTGTATGAGTAGTTTCTATCTTAGACAAAGACACCTGGCTTGGCCCAGTTGTCATCTGTAACACTCTACTTTCCCAAATGTCTGCGATTCAGGTTCAGAACACTTCCTGCTTATTTGTTGGAATCACGGGTCTGTAAACTCCATGAGATTACACACTATCTTGTACACCCAGTACTTACAGCAGTATCTAACACATAGCAGCAGGTGTTCAACATAAGCAGATGTAGAATAAACTCACTTTAAGCCATCAAATGACTGCTCTCCAATTTCTCTAGTATTCACAACCTTTCCTTCCAGTATTCTAATAATATTCATAAATTCTCCAGAAATTTACAATAATGTTGATTAGAACATTTATTTACCAATCTCCACAGATAGCTAATACAGGATGCTTTTTTCAGGGAACAGCAATTAAAAATACACCCTCAACTGCAGTCAGCCCAGAGCTCTCTCCTCTGAGTTTCCACCCACCCACAAGGCTCACATACTGGGACGTCACTAAAGACTTTGACTTCCTGAGATACCACGAGATGTTGGAGATTTTTTGTTTTGTGTTTCAATTGTGATTTTTTCCATGGCCACCACTGAGACTTAGTTGACTTTTTCTTATGATTCCGAAACAGCAGCCAAGAAACAGGGCTTTGGAATTGAATCTGGACAAAGGTTAGGAGCCTGCAACTGACCTCTCAAAGTATTGCTTTAGCCACTTGGTCATACTGCTTTAAATAAATTTTTATCCAGTAAAGAATGTCCTCCAGTTAAGTGATACTCATTTAGAAGTGAAGCTGCTCCCAACTGAACTCACTTTTTGGGTTTCTTCAGTGGCATTCTGACCAATGTCCATAGCCACAGCACTTTCCTGAAGTGTCATAGATCAAGAGCCTCCTCCCTAAGCACTCTCTGTTGTCTCACTATGCTGCTTCTCTGAATTTGAAAGTTCCTAGAGGTCAAGAAACCTTCTCCTCTTTGGAATGGGCCTATGTGCTTTCTGTTGACATAGGAATGCTTTACCTCAACCATTAGTAAAACATCAGCCAAATTAAGGTAAAGGATTTTTTTTTTAAATTCTGTATTCTCCATGGAATTGCACTAGTAATACATCACAGCCAGACTGATGGCAATCTAATATAAGGGACTGTTTACTTAATTCATATTCCTATACTTAGTCATTATTATAGGAGAGTCTCTAAACTCAGCACAATAGGAAATGATAGAATTATTTCTTGAAAATAAATGAGTCTATATTGTATTATCTATTATATATACAATAAGATGTAGTTTATGTCCTTGTATTTATTCTAGTCAACATGAAAAAGTTATTTTGATTGCAGTTTCCTATTATTATATTTTTGTAAAATTCTGGGTCACAAATAATTTTTGCAGGGAATTATGGAATGCAGCATTCATATCACCAATTGAAGAGCTGGCATGTTAGGTATAAGCTTAACTTATAAAACTTCATATAGATTTTAAACAAAGATCTTTTTTCTTCTTTGAATATGGTATACATTTTTTCTTGCTGAGGTATGATATACATTTAGTAAATTTCTCAAATCTTAAATACACACTTCAGTGACATATTACATGTATACCCACCAGTGCAACTACCACACAGCAAGACAAAAAGCACTGATATTTTCCCAGACATTTTGTTCCTACTCCCAGTTAATATTCTACAAAGATAACCACTATTCTTCCACTGTAGATGGTTAGTTTTAACCATCCTTACACTTTTTATCAAAAAGTGTAAGGATGGTTAAATCATAGTGGTATTCTTTGGTTTCTTTCAGGATTATGTCTGTGAGATTCATCCAAGTTGTGCTAGCAATAGCTTGATATTTTTAATTATCCTGTGATAATCTCTATTGGTGAACATTTGGATTAGTTCAGTATTTGGTTATTATGCATAAAGCTACCATAAATATTAATTAATTGTTAAGAGATGTTTTCACTGTGCAGATGGCCTCAAATTTGCAACATCTCCCTGCCTCGGCCTCCCAAGTGCTGGGATTATAAATGTGTGCCAACATATCCAGCCTTATAAACATTCTTCTACATGTTTGAGGGGGATATATTTCCTCTAAAATTCCACTTACATGTGAAATTTATAGATTGGAGAGGAGTCTGTGGTTAGAATCTATATTTAATTTTTAAAAGGTGATAATAAGAGGGAGAAAAATTATCTTTACTAATATCTATTGTATTCGTTGACTTTCTCAAAGAACATTTATAGATGCAACTGGTCAGTTTGAACAGATATGCTTCTAGGTATAAACATAAAAAGTGAAAAAGGTCAAAAGGCACTTGGACTATAACATCAATGTAGTCTACATGTGCCAATAAAATTCACTTTGACCTCTAAAGAAATACCAAAGTTTCAAATATTCTAGTCATTAAAATTCTTGGAAAGACAAAAGTACACTGCATAGATTCAACTATAGGGTCTTTGGCACATACATGGCTCTATGTGGACTCCAGAGACTCCTGATGGATACTTTTCCACAGGGAATTCTACAGTGTTCTCATCTAGCTTTATTTTTTCCACTGGGTGCTGTGGGATTTTGGAACTTCCACTTGGGCATTATCAGTGAGAAGGAAAAGACTTTATTATTGCACCCATGGCACCCACCTTGAAACACAATGTCTCCTCCTTGCAGGGTTTTTCCTAATTGAAATGCCTGAAGAATAAATCTGGTGCCAAGAACAAGTTAATAAAAAAAAATTGTGCTTATCATCTGGGGAAGTTGAAGTCTGATCAACTTCCTCTACACAGTAGAGCTATGGTATTTCTTCTTTTCCTTGAATGCCCCCTTCCTTCTCCCACCTCCCTCGATGCCACACACAAATGATTTGTGTTTACTTCTTCTGTCCTAGCATTCTTTTGCAAATCATTTCATTTTCTGTAAAACCTCTTTGATACTGATTTCTAACTATCTTCTCGCATCCCACTGGCACTCCATCAACTGTACAAGGGTTACCTCAGGGTTTTGTCTAGGCTTTAGAAAAAATTCCTGGGACTAGTTCCAGGCTTTTTAATTAACTGGGCAGTTCTGGAAATTGAGATTGCATTTACTATTTTTCATGTTCGTCATCTGCCCTTTATATCAGGCTGTGCTGCTGGGAGCTTCTACTCATACAGGATGCCACAGCCCAGAGTGTCATGTATTGTTTATTCTGAGGTCACTTCATCCGCATTAGAAATCTTTATTTAGATTTCTTATGAATGAGCAAATAAATAATAAACAATTTCTACACAATTCTACCAAATCCTTATCATAAAGACTACTATGGCCTTCAAATTTTTGCCTTATTGATAACCTTAACTTCACTTGGTCCAAAATTATTTGGCTTCAGAGGAAACTAGATCAGAGCGGGCTACTGTATATACTGTGTAAGCAACCACACTTCAGTAGCTGTCAAATGTCTTCCTAGATTAGATTTTACTTGTACGATGCTTAAAATTATGGTGACTATTAATTCTTTTCAAATTAATCAGTAACATATGACTACACGAGAAATCCACATTAGTTGAGGGTAATCAACAAGACCAGGTCAGATCTGCCTTCATGAGGTAGGGGCTGGAATTGCTTCTTGCTAAGTGGCCTTTGGCATATCTCATGACTAGACAGGAAAAGATGCACTCATTAAGATCTTCACATGCCAAACCCTCTGTAAACACTCCACAAGGGTTAACTGAAAAGCTGTGAGTGTGGGAGAGCAGTTATATACCTTTTCACAACCAGAATGGAGGTGTTCCTTAACCTGTAGTGTGTAGACCGTACATATCATTGTCCAAACAGATATGAAGTTTCTTTAGGGATGACCCAGAAAGACTTTCCTGTCTTGAATAATTATCATTTTAGTGCATGCATATATTTTCTCAATTAACCCTTCTTCTTCAGTCTTGCCTTATCCAGCTCATTAAGTATGTAAAGGAACATTTTAATAATTTACTTATCCAATTGGCAAATAGGGGGAAAAAATGCTTAAATGGGAAGGGGAACTAGGGAGAGGGAAAGAAGGAAGGGAAAAGAAAAAACAAAAAAAGGAAAAAAACTTTTGTAAATAAGGAGGGGAAGAAGGGCTGAAGGGAGGGAAGGGAAGTGGGGAAAAAAAGAATCAGATATATCACGTACAGAAACAAGCTTCCTATGATGAATGTGATCATTATGTGTACCCAAAATGTTTCAGTAAACTTAATAATTAAAACATTTTACTTATCTGCTTCTATATTACTGTTTAGCTACTATTCTCCTGAGAGATTACTCCTGTGTTGCCCTTCATTTGTTTTGCCGATATCTTTCCTATTTGCCTATCTCACTGTTGCAGAAATTCTGGGCAGTACTCTTGGTTACCTCTTAATTTTATATCCTGTGACTTTTTTTTTTTTTTTTTTTGCTTGTTCCTTCCAGATCTCTCTCCAGCTCCAAGTCTCTAGATTTGTTATGCCTCATTTGATTTCCAGCTCTTACAGGACCTCACTTTGAACCTAACACATAAGGACAAGATTGATTAAGGCACCTAGGATATTTTATATCTGCTACACCTCTGTAGAGTTAAATTAAATGGAACACAATGATCAAAAGTTATGACCAGAAAAATTGTGTATTATTCTTCCCACTGGCTTAAAGATCTTGGCTTAAAAATAAAGGCAAACTATTCAAATGTTTTACCCTGAAAATCAACAAAGAATTACAGGAGAATCCAAATTCACTTACTTATTTTCTGAAGAATAACATTTAATGATCTGTTTTTATCTCTGGAGTAAGAATCTATGTGTCAAAATCCTTTTGTAATGTTGTGTAAGTTTTGTAAAACACAAAGAAATTGTGTCTGATTTTCTAAATACAAAATGAATTTAATATACCATCAGTTACCATGTATTTGATTATTATGTATTTCCTATTCAAATTAAGCCAAGCATTTTGTTTTAAAATTTTATTTGGAAAAGTAAATATACCATACCAATTAACCATTATTGTCTATTTCGGTGATAGCAAATAATGTACATAATTTTGTGTGAACATCACCACCACCTATCTTCAGAACTCTTTCTTTCTTCCCTAACTGAAACTATATTTCCCTCCCTCCAGCCTGAGCAACTGCCATTCTGCTTTCTGCCTCCAAGAACAGACTAGTCTAAGCAACTCATCTACTGTAGGAACCCTACAGTATCTGTCTTTTTGTGATCGGCTTATTTTCATCTATGAAAGTTTCATCTATGTTATTCCATTTGTCAGAATTTCTTTCTTTTAAAAGATTGCACAGTATTTTTTAAGATTTAAAAGATTTTAATCTCTTCAAAGATTGCTAAAAAGTGTATACACACTTCAGGAAAAGAAAAATAGTGCGACGTTGTTTCGACAAATGATATTACCTTCATATGGGTGAGTCTACAGAATGTCCTATATCGCAGAAAACTCACTACAATGCTGGCCCTTAGAGAAAAAGCTGAAAGTATATGTGCAGCAATCTCAGTGACCAAGGTTACACAAACAGCAGTTCACCATACTGATAAATTCTTGAAGCTTATGGTCACTACTTTGAGCACCTCTTAAAATTGTAAAGACCTGCAGCTGAGGATACAGCTCATTGGCTCAGTGCAAGGTTCTGAGTTTGATTCCCAGTACCCATCACCCCCCAAAAATTGTTTAAACCAAAAGTAACTTGTATTAATCTCATAATGTCTCAATAAATTTAGTATTAAAATATTTGTACATGTTTTTCTTTTCCTGAAGTGGATGTATATTTGTTGGCCCCTCTCTCTCATTTACATATGCTGCATTTACTTATCCATTCATCCACTGATGAACACTGAGTTGCCTCTCTCTTTTAGCTATTATGAATAATGCTGCTATTATGAATAATGCTGCTATGCAGATGGGTGTACAGATATATCTCTCAAAGATTTTGATTTCAATCCTCTGTAATATATATCCAGTATAATATATATCCAGGGAAACTGCTAAATCATGTATTAATTTTTAACTTTTTAGAGACATGACAATATTGTTTTCCACAGTGACTATACTAGTTTACATTTCCATTAACGGTACACAAGGCTCCCAATTACCCCATATTGCCATCCATACTTTTTGTCTTTCTAGCAACCATCCTAATAGTTGATCAAAGTATACATTTTTTTAAGATAATCTTTTATAATAAAAGCCTGGTAATTGCTATGTGAAAAGAGAATGGTTATCAACTAGTTAAAATGTAACTCATTTCTCCTAAATAGCTACTACTAGTTTCTTATCCCTTCTTTGTGCATCCCACTCATTCCTGTAGAAAGGGAGGTGATTTTTCCCATACCTTGAATCTGGACTGACCTCTGACTACTTTAGAATATGGTGAAAGTGATTTAACCTTACTTTTGTGAGAACTTGAAGTTTCACAAGTTTTTGTTGCTTCTTGGGGCTTCTTGGGGGTTGTTGAAGCTGGAAATTGACCGTATGTTAAAGGCTGGGGCATGACCATCCCAAGAACAAGGAGCGCCAGGGGTAAGCCACATGAAGAAGCTGCTTCAGCCCAGAGAACACCTGCCCCCAAGACAATCTGAACAGTGGTTTGCTAGGACAACAGGGTGTCATGTGACACTAAGTTGCTAAAAGGTATAAATAAACACACCTGCAGTGAGAGATCAGGAAGATCCTCCCATCAGGAAGATAAGGGCTCCACTTGACCCCAGCTTTGTCTCTTCTTTATTTTCTCATTCTCTCATAGTCCTTCACTTAGTCCTTCCCAAGAACCTCAAGGGCCACATGGGTTGTGGCAGGGACCTTCACTGCTATGACAGAAATCCAATTTGATTTTCTGGAAAGAAAGATCAAGCTAAGGAACACCAAGTGTAGACATGCTTAGTGAGGAAACCAGTCTGGATATTCAGCTCAGGTGAGCAATCACATAGCTCTAGTACCAGGAGCTAGATGACTGCAATTACATGGCAGACCCCAAATGAAAACTGCCCAGATTAAATCAATCAATACACAAAACTAGAAGGGATAATAATAAAATGTTCTTTTAAATCACAAAGCATTGTGATTGTGGTTGGTTACACAGCAGTACATTACTGAAACAAGTGAGTATCATAGTTCAACACAAAGCAAGAATCTAGACCAAATGCTTCCCACTAATAAATTTTATCTCTGTATTTTTCTTTCCACATTCAACTTAGTTGGCTTTATCCGTAACTTTAGTAATGAATATGAATTGCTACTGTTAAACCTTAGTCTTATAAATGTGTGCCTATATATAAACCTTAAAATTTACTTGTGGACTTACTATGTAAGAACACAGGATTCACAAAAACAATTGGCAAAGTACAACATCAGGGTTGTGGAATTAATGATGGGGAATCCCAATGGAGATCACCAAATTTTACATATCAATGATTTATTGGACAAGTTTACACCATGTGATATATACTCTTGTTCTTCTTCCCTGAAAGCACACTAACAGAGGCCATTCTACAGCTCACTAAAAATATCCAGCATGATAATATGCTCTCTGATATCCCAGAGAAAATTTTCTTCATGATAATTTACTATATAACTTCCAGGAGGAAGTTATCTTCTGCCATAGCCAAGAAACAGATCAAGCACTGAGGTAGAAGAAATGCAAAACTTTCAAGATTCATAGCTTAATTTCTCATCATCAAACAAACTTCCCTGCATAGCCTTTCTGACTCTATACCCAGATTTTAGTAACTGCATTTGTACTTCCTGGACATTTAACTACTTATTATGTCCCAAAACAGGGAAAGAGTTACATAAGCAAAAGAGTAGACAAAAATATATTTTAATACACAGTAGATATTTTTCCATGTGCTCCTCTTTCCCTCCCTTTGTATCTTCCTAGTGCTGGTCCATCTTCTTAGTCCTGTCATATCTATAAAAGCCACTCTGAAAGAGAATAATTAAATATGTCAGAAATCCAAGTCGCTTTGCTGGAAATAAAAATCAAATAGAGGAACATCAAGTATGAGAGATGTTTAACGGAGAAACCAGTGGTACATAAATAAAATTGTTATCAAAAATGTTCTCTCCTCATCACCACTACTGTCAGCCTCGCTCAGATGTCTTCTCTTGCCTTGTTTATCCAGCACCTTTCTAACCGGTGCCTTAGCTGAAGACCTCGCCCTTGTTTGGTCTGTTTCCATATAAGAGTCAGAGTGACCTTCTAAAACATAACATAAATGAATCTAGAATGAATTGACTCACCCAATTCCATAATCTGTGCCAAGACTACATGGAATAAAAAAATACATAAAACAATCGCCTTAGTTTTAAATATTAGAAAACATGTTATTCGGTTGCTACCATACAAAGCAGCAAGTCATAAATCAACTGGGACAACTGTAAACAAAGTGTGTGTTTGAGGAAAGAAAAAAAAATCATACTGTATTGGAAGAATCAGAAAAAAAAACTTACAAGAAAGAAATGTTACTTGTTTCTTCTACCACATATCGTACCCAGTAAGTTTTAAATATGTGTCACATAGAGAAATGAATGAATCAATAATAAAGCAGAGAAAAATGAACAGCTAGTTGTCCTCAATAAAGGCTGACGTTTCTGTGTTAATGAAATCATTTAGTTTGCCACATCAGGGCAAGTGAAATGTTCTAGGGTAAGAGATAATGGGGCTTAAGAACTTGTGAGTGGGCGAGTTTGCTTTAACTAGGTGCTGTGGTGAAAGGCATCTTACTCATCCACTCTGGCATTTTTTAAGCTCCAATTACTTCTGGTTAGTCATGTGGTTTTTCATATGCTCGGCTGCTTTTGGCAGACTACTTAAGCAAGTTTATCTCACAGTCAGCAACCAAAACTTCCTATTTTCAGTTTTATCCTTGATGGGAACCCTCAAGCAGAACCTCCAGGCCCTGTACTTCCCAGTTCACTAGGGCTAGGAGAATAGTCCAGGGAAGACACAGGCAAGTCTCTCCAAAGCAGGTAGGTACAGTCAGCCTCCTTAAATCACCCAGAAAAAAAAATTTTAGGAGAAAAATTTCCCTCCCTAACTCTGACACATGCTTCCAGGATGATTCAAATGATAAATACATTTTTCCTGGGCTCATAAATTACAAATTCAGGGCTTGTGTAAATACCCTAATCATGCACCCAATACTGCAGACAGAAAAACACTGAGTGCAGGAGGAGTGGCACAGAAATAAACTCATAGCCTGGCTTCCTCCTAATTTAGACTGAGCAGTGGGGCAGAATATCTGTCTCTAAGGTCTTTTCAGCTTGAAAGATTCACCTCTAGGACATAGATAGTCTCTCTTACTTGGGCACTTCTCCAGATGACAGTGGGATTGAAGATTCTGATTCCTTACCTGAAGAGTTTCTCTAACCAAGCAGGGTAAACAAGTTGGGTGAAATGTCAGCCCCAGTAGCTATCAAAACGTGAGGAAAACAAATCTCCATCTGACTATGCCTGAGTCCAAATACCTCATGCTTTAGTAACATCTACTGATAGTGTAAACAGTGCCAGGTATGTTTAAGTGGGCTCTTTCCTTTCCAAGCAGAGTATGCTAAACTGAGTCCGTGAGATTTTGAACAGGAAAACAACTTCCTGCTCTCCACAGGCCAAGCCTGAGCTTAATGGCATAGTCACTAGCTGACTCTGGACAAGTCCCTACTCTTTCTGCACCTCAGGTTTCAGAACTACATAACAACTCTCTTGTAAGGATGTGAAAGTGCCCAAGGTCCAGGAGGCATATTCTTGAGTTCAATGTGCAGTAGCTCTCTTCCACTCAGAACTTGCCTGGGTTCGTTTCAGTTCTGATCTGAATACTACTTCACTGCATTCTGTTACTTTATCTTCTAGCTAAATATTGCAATTGTCTGTGTTTAATGTATTGTACAGTAAACTAAGGAATGATGCTTATGGGCAAAATTAATGACAATCAAGATGATGAAAAAGACCTAGTCATCCATCACCAACTTTTAGGTATCTTGACACAATCTGAGATCTGTCATCACCCCATCAACATTTCTTTGGCAGTTTTAAAATTCTCTAATACTGGCATAGACTGTTTTCTGGATCTTCCCCCATAATTATTGCAGGAGCTCCTGTTCTGGAAGCTGGCAAATTTATTTTGCTCCCCTCTCTTCTCCACCCCTTTCCTCACTAGGTAGAGGAAGAGAACTAACTCAGCAGAGTGACCCACTCCAATTCCATACCCATCCGGTGCTGAACCTGCCCTCCACCAAAGAACTGCTTCCGATGCCTACTTTCATAACACCCAAGAGCAACAATCACAGTCCCTCTTAGCTGAATAAAAAGGGATTCCACTTCCTTCTTTTTTTCACTTTGTATTTCAGTATGTTTCAGACAAAATACTGGCTATGTGATATGCATCTAAAAACTTCAGTTTACAGAGGAGGAAACTGAAGGATAAGAAGATGAATGATTTATTACACCAAGATGTTACAGGCAAAGGGCCCGAATTGTGGGGTAGCCTCCTCCTAAACATGCATTGAATTGTTAATGAGTTCTCAGTTTCCTCCACTTTAAACTAAGGATAACACTAACGCCTTTCTGAAATAGGCCCAGCCTTACAGAATATCTTTCCTTCTGTAACAATGCTGTGTTCAGGATTAAATATTGGGCGATTACTAAGGAGATGAGATGTATGTATTTTGTTTACTCTTTGGTTTGATAAGACTTCAAAATACACCCCCCAATCTCACACACAGTGATAGAACTTTCAGATATTGCACAAGCTAAAATGGACAGGAAACATAAAAGAAAACATTTGTTTAGTTCTCACTCTATCAGGAGGCATAGGAAGGAAAATGATCACATCAAGGACCTTTGCTCTGGTGTTATAGTTCACTATATGCTTTCTTTTTTTCAATTTTTATTTCCTATGATACATGCTTGCAGTATAGAACGATTACATTCCTTGTGGGGAACTGGAACATGTATATAACATATCTTAATTCTTTTTATGACCCTTCCCCACATATCTTGGTCCCTTTCCCTTTTACAAAAATATCTATCTCCCTATTTCCGATCAGCTATCTTCTATTTTGCTCTTTATTTATATTTTGGGTTTCTCATAATAACAGAAACCATGTGAAATTTAAGCTTGTGTGATTGATTTATTTCACATTATAGTCTCAAGATTCATTCACTTTCCTACAAATGACTCGTTTATCCTCCTTATGGCAGAGTTAATACTCCATTTTGTATAAATACAATGTTTTCTTTATTCATTCATCTGTTGATGGATATAAAAGTCATTCCCAAGATTTAGCTTTAATAATTGTGTTACTATAAATATAGATGTGCATGCATTCCTACATATAATGTGATGTCTTTAATTCTTTCTGGAGGACACTGTTAGGTGCTTTCATAAGTCTTAGCACTTTTGAGTCTTACATCAGCCTGACGGTAATGATAGGGAAGAAGATGTCATCATCTCCAATTCTCTGAATTTAAATGAACTTTCTTAGGGTAAATTTGATAAGTGGTGGCATCAAAATTAGAGCCAATACAGATGAAATTAAAGAAGAAATAAAGCAATACCAACAATTCAATGAAAACACAGAAACAACATACTGTAATCATGGGATGCAATGAAAGCATTCTTAAGAGGGAAATATATAGCAATAAACTGTCATATCAACAAAATAGAATGAGCACAAATAAACAACCTAATGCTCCATCTCAAGCTTCTAGAAAAAGAAGAGCAAGCTAAACCCAGATCTCATAGAAGACAGGAAATTGTAAAGATTAGAGCAGAAATCAATGCAATTGAAAATAAAAAAAAAAAACAAAGAATTAATAAATCTAAAAGCTGGATTTTTGAGAGAATAAACAAAATTGACAAAACACTAGCTAACCTTATCAAGAGAAAGAAAGAAAAAACCCAAATTCATGCTATAAGAACTGAAAAGGGAGAAGTTAATACAGATCTCATGGAAATTCAAAAGATCATGAATACCTACTGTGAAAATCTCTACTCACAAAGAGTGGAAAACACAGAGGAAATGGACAGATTTCTAGAAACATATGAACTACCAAAGCTCAACCAAGAAGATATAGCAATTTTGAACAAACCAATATCAGCTATTGAAATTGAAAATGTAATTAAAACTTACCAACAAAGAAAAGCCCAGGTCCTGACGGATTCACAGCTGAATTCTACAAGAAATTTAGAGAAGATTTGATGCCAATACTCCTTAAACTCTTCAATGAAATTGAGAAGAAAGCAATCCTCCCTAAATCATTCCTGGAGGCAAGTATTACTCTGATACCAAAACCAGAGAAAGATCTCACCAAAAAGGAGAACTATAGGCCAATCTCACTAATGAACACTGATGCAAAGATTCTCAATAAAATACTGGCAAATAGAATGCTGCAAATCATCAAGAAGATTATATATCATGGCCAAATGGGGTTCATTCCAGGAATGCAAGGATGGTTTAATATATGCAAATCAATAAATGTAATACACCACATCAACAGAGCCAAAAACAAAAACCACATGATCATCTCAATAGATGCAGAAAAAAGCTTTTGACATGTTCATGGTAAAAACCCCTCAGAAACTCAAAATACACGGTGTCTACCTCAACCTTATAAAGGCCATCTGTGACAAACCAACAGCCAACATTA
This sequence comes from Hydrochoerus hydrochaeris, assembly GCA_004027455.1. Lineage (NCBI taxonomy): Eukaryota > Metazoa > Chordata > Mammalia > Rodentia > Hydrochaeridae > Hydrochoerus > Hydrochoerus hydrochaeris. The sequence goes on along the minus strand of PVLA01002740.1, from coordinate 141,796 downwards.
CACTAAATGGACAAAAACTGAAGGCTTTCACTTTAAAATCAAGAACAAGACAAGGATGTCCACTATCACCACTCCTTTTCACTATAGTTCTGGAAACACTAGCCAGGGCAATCAGACAAGAAAGAGAAATAAAAGGAATAAAGATAGGAAAGGAAGAAGTTAAATTATCACTATTTGCAGATGACATGATACTCTATATAGAAGACCCAAGAAAACTCCATTAAAAGACTACTAGAGATAATGAACAAGTTCAGCAGTGTAGCTGGATACAAAATCAATGCTCCAAAATCAATAGCATTCCTGTACATAAACAAAAATCTCACCAAGAGAGAAATTATGGAAACATCGCCCTTTACAATAACATGTAAAAAAATGGAATACTTAGGAATCAACCTAACTAAAAATGTAAAAGACCTATATGCTGAAAATTATACTACACTGAAAAAGGAGATTGAAGAAGATATTAGAAAATGGGAGGATATTCCTTGCTCTTGGCTAGGAAGAACAAACATTGTGAAAATGGCCATATTTCCCAAACTGTTATACAGATTTAATGCAATCCCACTCAAAATACCATTGACATACTTCACAGATCTAGAGAAAACACTCCTACAATTCATTTGGAAACAGATGAATAGCAAAGGCAATTCTGGGCAACAAAGGCAAGGCAGGAGGCATCTCAATTCTTGACTTGAATCTATACTGCAAAGCCACAGTGATAAAATCAGCATGGTACTGGTAAAGAAATAGACCTGAGGATCAATGGAACAGATTAGAAGATGCAAGCACAACTACAAAGACACTCAGCCCCCTGATATTTGACAAAGGGGCTAAATATGTCCACTGGAAGAAGGATAGCCTCTTTAATAAACGGAGCTGGAAAAATTGGCTCTCCACATGCCAAAGACTGAAACTAGATCCATGCATATCACCATGCACAAAACTAAAGTCTAAATGGATCAAAGATCTCAATATTAAAACAGAGACACTAAATCTACTGGAAGACAAGGTAGGTAGAAGTCTTGGAGACATAGGGGTAGGCAGAGAATTTATGAACAAAAGGCAAACTGCACGGGAAACACTTGAAAGAATCAACAACTGAAATCTCATATTGTTGAAAAGTTTCTGCACTTCAAAGGAAATCACCAACAGAGTGAAAAGAAAACCCACAGAGTGGGAAAGAATTATAACCAGTAACCCCTCAGACAAAGGACTTGTGTCCAGAACATATAAAGAATTGAAAAACATTAAGCTCCCCAAATTCACAGACCCTCTCCAAAAATGGGCATCTGAGATGAACACACAGTTCTCAGAGAAAGATATACAAATGGCAAATAAGTACATGAAGAAATGTTCACCATCGTTGGTCACTCAAGAAATGCAAATTAAAACAACATTGATATTTCACTTCACTCCCGAAAGAATAGCTGCCATCAAGAAATCAATTGATAGCAAATGTTGGCAAGGCTGTGGGGAAAAGGAACACCGCTCCACTGTTGGTGGGAATGTAGACTGGTGCAACCACTATGGAAATCCATATGGAGAATTCTCAGAAGACTAGGATTGGAAGCCCCATTCAATCCAGCTATTCCCCTCCTGGGTATTTTCTCAGAAGAACTGAAAAGTTCATATCACAGTGACATATGTGCACCCATGTTCATAGCTGCACAATTTGTGATAGCTAAATCCTGGAAACAACCAAGATGCCCATCAACTGCAGAGTGGATGAAAAAGATGTGGTATTTTTACACAATAGAATATTACTCAGGTATAAAAAAGGATGATCTTGAGGCCTTCATAGGTAAATGAAGACAACTTGAGACTATCCTCATTAGTGAAATAAATAAGAATCATATGTATAAATATCACATTGTGTCTCTAGTGTAAAAAGTGATAAGAACTATAAGAGTAATAAAACCCAAAATGTGTAATTGCTATTGTAAAAAGAGAAAAAGAAAGGGCTCTAAGGGATATAACTGCATGTATGTTTGAGTGTGTAAAATAGATGAGCAAATTGCTGAATCGTTGTTGGATCTTTGAGCAGAACTGTTTGCAGTCTCACTGTTTGAATGTCTACTAGGTATCCATTAACTTTGTAACTTGAACAACTACATCCAAGATGACAATATGTAATTTATCAATTAGTGATTTCTTAGTGTTTTTTCTTTTTTTCTTTTTTCTTTTAGAATTCTGTATTGTTGCTACCCTTTTTCTTTTGCTTTTTTTTCTTTAAATAAAATTTTTTAAAAATGGGAAAAAAAAACTAGAGCCAACGTGGTCTTTTTCTCTCTCTTTCTGTGTGTGTGTGTGTATATGTGTGTGTGTGTGTGTGTGTGTGTGTCTGTCTGTCTGTCTGTCTGTCTATCTGTCTGTCTGTCTGTCTCTCAATGATCTGGCATCAAAGGATTTCACCTTCATGCAGAATATGAATCTTTTTAAATACACATATTATATTTTCCCACTTAAAAACTACAAGGGCAGAGCTGTATCATATTCATCCCTATATTGAAACACAAATTTGTCAAAAGATAAAATCTCAGTGCTATTTAATAGCAATCAGATTATTTTGGTGGATGCAAAAACAGTTTTAAATAACTATAGCATTTAGCAAACTGGCTCTTCCAGGATATTTGTTGCTTCCCTGGTTATATAACCCAAGCAAGGCTAAGAATTTTACTTTTTAATGATGGTTTCCCTACTTGGTCTAAATGAATTTTTGTGAGAGAAATTTGTTTGTCTTAAGATAAACCATTATAACTCTTTCAGTATGTGCCTTCTGGTGTTCCTGAAAGATATCTAATGTACCACATAATGACAACTGTATTTTCACTTAACCTCTAGGGTTAGAAATATTACTCTAACTCTCTGCTTTCAAACCTCACCCTACTCCGTGTCTATATTATGGTAAGTTTCTCTGTTATCACTTAGTAGTTGGTTTCAGGAAAAAAACTACTTATTTCTACAATGTGGAGCATGTTTAAATGAGAACTTTCATCATTAATACAAATAATATCCGTGACATGCTCTGCCACATTTTATGCTTTTTATTATTTAATTCTTAAGTGACAACCCAGTTAAGATTGTATTATTTCACAGGGATCCTTGGGCTTAGGGAGTATCATTCTTCTTCTAATTCAGCTAAGGATTTGGACTCTTACAAGTTCTGTATGACTTGCCCAAGATGATACAGCTCATAAGCAACAGTGGTGAGATATGATTCTAGGTCTCTCTTGATTTGAAATTTCACAGCTCTACCATACAGTTTAGGTAACTTCAGATGGTGGTAGATGAACTTCACATCCATGCAAGGTATTTTCAGTTTCCCTTTAAATCCCAAATGGAGAAAACAATTAACTGAGATAACAAAATCCTAATTCAGCCACTTCTTCATCTACACACTTGACCTGAGATTACAGAAAGGTTTTGTAACTTCAACATTCTCTGTCTGTAGTTTAAAAACTTAGATTAAAGTTGAGTAATTGTTAATTTATGGTCAATGTGAGCAACCAATTCAAATACATTAAAGTAAAACCAAAATCATCCACACAATATAAAATAAATAAGAAACACAGTGAGTCCTGTTTGGAGAGGACGGGCTGGTTTTCTAAACACCTGCATCAGACAGCATGGCCTGAGATGTAACGCTAACCCAGAGCACAGGTCCATGATGAAGTCACTGCTGTGTGTGAAGGTACCACATGGCTTCTCTTTTATGAAAACTCCAAAGTTAAGTAATTTAAAGAATAAAATAAAAGGAAACTAGGCCGTAGACCTTTTGCAGATGGGAAGGTGATCACAGGGACAGAGGGAGAGGGGAGGGTGGAAGGGAAAGTGGAAACAGTAAGTGCTAAGATGTGATACGTGTACGTACCAACTCCCCAAAATGAAAGCGTTCATTAACATATCACAAACATGCACTAATACAAAATGAACAATAAAAAAGAAATCATTGCTGTATGACAGCTGGCAGTCTGGTAGCTCATTCATACCAGTGCAGAAGGGAAAGGGACCCTCTCCAGAATACGTAAACAAGATGAAGAGCTCTCTCCGAAGGTTACAGCACACATGTGCCAGCTCTTTGTGTTCTCTGTGCAGGGTCACTTCACTTACCGTGATTCAGCCTACTCCTTAAGATGGGGGGACGTAAGGCACAAGATACCGCATTCCAAGGCGCTAGCCTGAGGTACAGAGAAATCCTTTCCAGATCAAACACACCTTGAGGTAAAAAATAGCAAGGCAGAGATCAGCACTCTGCCTAAATTATGTATTTCAACATTCCTAACAACAGAGCAAAAACCAGACTTAGAAAGCTAAGCTGAAATTTATTCTGATGACCTTTGTGAAAGATACTTCAAAACAAAGACTTAATTGTAACTTTTAGCTACTTTCCTCTTTGAAATACAATTCGTTTACTTACGATTAAACATTGTTGGTGATTTAGCCTCATTTCTACAGTTGTATTTCTGGAATATGTTCCCTGTTGTTTCCACAGGTTTTGGTCTTATTTTTGATAGCAAAAGAATTTAAAGAGCATGGAATATTTTTGTATTTTATTCTAATTTACTCATATCCCATCTTCTAATCTGTCTGAACCATCTGCTTAGCACATGGAATGACAGGGAGTTTGAAAAAGCTGGTCAATACTAGCTCAATCTAAGGCAGATATTTCCAGACGGGAAGCCAACAGGTCACACAGGATGGAAGCCATGACATGCCTATCAGTAACACCACACTGTGTGCAGCTGGCATAAATATTACAGACATTTAATAAGCAGTACATCACTGCAATGACTGTATACTATATACAAACCCACAGCAATGAAGATCTATAAAATGCTTAGGGAGTTTTGGCGCAAAGTAATTAGCACACAAAAATTTTGCTCTAATGTTGGTTCTCATGTATTCATCTACCCAAGCATTCAGCAAGTTTTTGCTGAAGAACTGCTGCGTGCCAGGCAGCACACTAGGGAACAAGACTGCTGTGGTCCCTACAGTCACAGAACTTGCAATCTGTCAAGGAAGAAGAGTACAGAGCAGATGAGAGAAAAACCATAATACCTTGCAATAAATGCCATTATAATAGAGAAATTACAATGTGTTACTGAGACCACAATCAGTGTGTCTGTGTGTGTGTGTGTGTGTGTGTGTGTGTGTGTGTGTGTGTGTGGTCTGTGGTCTCTGGGGGTTTTCAGAATTTAAGCATACTTGTATTGAAAAAATGAATTTTAGTTACGTTGATGACAGAGCGGTAAAGGGAAAAAGAGGAAGAAACAACATGTACAAAAACCCCAGATGAAAAAAAAAGAAAAGAAAAAGAAAAAGAAGAAAAAGAAAGAAAGAAAGAAAGAAAGAAAGAAAGGAAGGAAGAAAGAAAGAAAGAAAGAAAGAAAGAAAGAAAGAAAGAAAGAAAGGAAGGAAGGAAGGAAGGAAGGAAGGAAGAAAGAAAGAAAGAAAGAAAGAAAGAAAGAAAGAAAGAAAGAAAGAAAGAAGAGAGAAAGAAAGAAAGGAAACACCATTGATTCCTTGGTGTTTTGACATTCCTTCCACATTCTTCTTCAAGGCAGTGTCGCACTTGGCCACGACTGTGCCTGGAGTTCCTGGCAGTTATGGCCTGTGAGTTACTTTTCCTCTGTTTATAGGAGTTAATATATTTGACTGTGTCATTTATTACATTCCCACTTAAACTGTGACTGACTTTCAGACAGAGGGTGTAGGTCGATGTGTTTCTCTGAACTCAGAGCGGTACTCTGTATACAATGGGAGCGCTGGTGTTAAACAAATAGTCAGATGGCAAGCAAAGCTCAGCAGTCAAGCTGGAACTCCCAAAATTTTCAAAAAGCAGCAACATTCATCCAATGAGCCTTTTTAAAAAGCTAATCACTTTCTTAAGTTTCACCTTGAAGAGGTTACAAAGATCCTCATTAAGTGGTATTTTGGTAATTCAAGGAATCACTGTTCCTCTGACTTGAGTGCGTCGGTTCAGGTGATGAAGGACAAAATCTGAAGCCTCCTGACTCATAAAAAGCTAGTTAGTTCCAAAGAGAAAGAAGTTCAATTCCAGGGTCCCACCAAGGTTGCTCCTGAACTCCGGCCACAGTGTGCAGCCCACGCTCTGAGCTAAGCACTGCTGCAGGTGACCTCTCTGTGAAGCAGCTGCCGCAGCTGCGTTGCACCAGGCATATTGTCGTCCCTCAGTAAACACTCGTCAGGAAACTGAGTGAAGTTAGACTTGGTATTTAAGTAAAGAACTTATCAATACATGTGTTACAGTTTTTTGAATATAGGACTCATAACTAGACTGTACAACTTTTTTATCCGATGAACTCTTTGTAGTCTTTACAAAAAGCTAATTCTTTCTCTGAGGTCCTGAAAGAACACTTATCACTACTTCAGTCACTGACAGGTGCCAGGCCCCTTGAGAAGGAGGATGCAGGGTAAGCTGCTGTTCCAACATTCCCTTGCCTCAGTGCAGCTCTTGCACCAAAAGAGTTGCTATGATAAGCCACATATGGTGGACATGCCTCTGTTCCCATGGCTCTGGGAGGCTGAGGCAGGAGGATCACAACTTTTAGACCATCTTAATGAGATCCTGTCTCAATATAAATATAAAAAGAAATGAAGAAGAGACAGAAAGGGACAGACAGAGAGACAGAAAGAGAGACAGAAAGAAAAAGAGAAAGGCTTGGGAGTGTAACTCAGTACAAACTTCTAGGGTAAATCCCAAGTACTACAACAAAAACAAAACAGCATAAACAGCAGCCTTAAATCAGTGACTGCCAGTCATCCTTTAAAAGTAGCAGAGCCCGGTTTCTGTCTTTAGGTCACCCCAAGGAGAAAGAGTCCACACAAGCTCTGACAAGAGGGATCATGACATTATTTCCTGATGCAGAGAGCAAAGTTAGGCTTCCCCTAAAACCAGGACGATATGTTCTTCATGTCATGTTTTCATGAAAGCACGCCTGAAACAAACTCTGTCTCCCCTCAGATATGGACAGTCTCAGATCTCAGGGACTCAAATTCTTCTTTTTCACTGATTTCATTCACGCTGCCTAGGACAGTTTTTGAGTTCCTTGGGTCTGGAGGAAGAAGCCAGTCAGTCCCAGGACACTTTCCCTAGCTCCTTGGACACAAACTGCAGCCAAATCGTAGCTCTTTCCTGGGGGAGGCAAGCATCTTTTCATACTGTGGGATTGATATGGACATTTGGGTTTGCCCAGAGAAACACAGAAGGCACTGTCACCCCATGGCAAAGAGGCAGACAGAGGAGGGGCCAAAAGGCGGTTCAGTCCCAGGCTCTTGACGCAACTTGTGTTACAATCTCCACAACTCACAGTGATTTGGGAAGGAAGGAAAATAATCACAAACAGCGTCGTGCAACAACTGAGTTTCAATGACATTGAAATGTTCTTTATGAGGCTCTGACTTTCTCTTTCTTTTTTTCCTGACTTCTCATCTCCCCCAGCCAACTGGAAATATTTTCTGCCCTGTTTTCTTTCATTCAGTTGCATAACTATCATTCCATCACCAAGTGCATACTGAGTCCCAGACATGTACCCATCACCAGATTTCAGTTCCAGTTTTTCTACTTAATAATTAAATCCTTGAAATCTGGAGTGGTAGATACAATAATAAACCATGAACAAGGCACAGAGTCAGATAGTGAAGAACCACTCATAACCTCCTGAAAAACAAGCCACCGGAGCTGAGACTTACAGACATGTAGAAAGTTTCTGAGCAAATAAAGACCAGGGAGAGAGAGGAGCAGGCAGTGAGAGAGGGAGTTCTAGGAAAGGGAAGATACACATGGTGGCCAGCACTTCCTCAGGGGTGAAGCACTGATGTGTTTTCCATCCGTTAAACTTTGCAACTTGTGTTAGTCTATTCAAGCCACGTGAGGTCACCCCTATTATTATTCCATTATGGGAACTGATACATGAGAAAGTAATTAACCAGGCCAAAGTCATGCAGCTAGGAAGTGACAAAGCCACAAGAGATAGAAACCTTAACCACTACAAGACAGTGTATGCAAATACGCATGCAAAGGTTCTCAGATAAGAGAGAGCACAGGCTTCTAGGAATATGCAGCTAGAAATGAAGAAAGTGGTAGTCATGGGGGAGCAGAAGGAAATGAGCATAAAGAGGTGAGGGGGCAGATTGGAAAGGATTGTGTGCTCTACAATTGTACTTAACCCTGAGAGCAGTTGAGAGCTATGAAAGCATTTTTAAATTAATGCTATTGATACAATTTGGATATACATAATGATCAAATTCACCACAAGTAATTTGTACTTGTGCATAATATATCTGGATTCTTCTTTTTCCCTGTTCCCCACTCCTCCCTTCAAACCCTCCTCTCTTTATTTACAAAAGCTTTGTTTCCATTTTTTCCTTGTTCTCTTTTTTCTTTTCTCTTCCTTCTCTTACCCTCTCCTCTGCCTCATTCCCCTTCCCATTTGAGCTGTTTCTTCCTACTTCCCAATAACTATCACTCATTGTGGTCATTACTTATGGTTTCAGTTTCTCATGCAAGAGAAACAGTGTGACATTTAAACATGTCTGTCCTATTTATTTCACTTGAAAGTATGGTGTCGAGGTGCATTCATGTATTTAAAATATCTTAAATTTATCCTCCATGAAAGAATTATACCCAGATATGTTCCAAGCTTTAGAAAGATGATTGACAATGAGTAGAGAATGGATTTGGAGGCGCTAGGGAGATCAGTTAGGACAGTAATGTAACTGTACAGCCAAGAAATGCCCATGTTATGCCTCCCTGACAGAATACCAGAACAATTTCTAAAGAACAGAAATATATTGCTTGTAGAGAATAAGAAATCCAAAGTCAAGGGGCTGACACCTGGCAAGTGCATTCTTATCCCATTGTCGTATAGCACAAGGGCCAAAAAAGAGCAAGAGAGAGAACAAGGGGGTCTGAACTCACTCTTTAATGAGGAACCCACTCCCATGACAACTAACCCACTCCAGCGGTCAGAACTTTAGACTATTCATGGGAACAATTCTTTGTAGCCTAATTATTTCCTAATCATTTCTTAATATTGCTACAATGGTATTTACATTTATGATACATTTTTTGTGGGGGACATATTCCAATGATAGCAGTGTCAGCTGGGCATGGTGGCTCATGCCTATAATCCTAGGGTGACTAAATAGAGATTGAGGATAGGGAGGTCTAGTTCTTCAAGAACATCTTTAGAGACTAACACAGCACCCTTGGGATATAAAAGTAGGGAGACTTAAGACATATTAAGCTAAAGGAACAGTCAGTTTGTAGGTAGTGATTAAAGCTGTAGACATAGGTGAGATCTCCCAGAGACAGTGATCATAGCATAGCGAAAATAAAATCGGGGTAAGAACCCTGCAACACCAGTGTCTGAGGGTTTAGCAGTGGAACAATGAACCCCTAAAGAAGACTGCACTGGTCAGCTTTCCCATTACTGGGGAAAATACCTGACCCCTACAGTTTAAAGGAATAGAGGTTTTATTTGACTCACCGCTTCAGAGTTCAGCCCATGACTGGCAGGCTCCAAATACAACAGTTAGGCAGGAACATCATGGCTGAGGGCGTGGTGGAGAAATGCTGCTATCCTCATGGTGACTGGAAGAGCAGAGAAAGAACCAAAAAGGAAGGGAACAGGGATCAGATGCAGTACCTACGGTCACCCTTTCATGACCCATCCCGAAGTGTGCCTCACTAATCCCCCGTGCAACTCTGAAGTCTGTCAAACTGGCAATCCAGCATGTCACAGAGAGCAAACCTGGAAGGCCATAGAAACAGAGACAACTGTGAGAACGTAAGTGTAGATAAGCCAAATAAAGCATTTCAAGAAAAGGAAATATTCTACAGTCCAAATACAACAGAGAGGCAATCATGTGATACCTGAAAAGCATTTCATTAGATTTATCAGTTAGGTGGTCGTTGGTAACCTTGATAGGTATGATTTCAAAACCTAAGAAAAACTAGGTGTAAAAAACAGAAAGAAGGGGATTATAGCTAAGGGAGAAAAGGCAGAAAGCAATCACACAACATAGTATTGAGAGCTTGCGCTTTAAGAGAGCCAGGGGTAGAGTTTTGTGGTCAAATTGCTTGCTTGCGTGAATTTTCCTGTTGGCTCTACAACTTGTGTGACATTCATTGGTCAAGTAATTCGACCTCTTTAAACTTCAGTGTTCTCTGTAGATGTAACTCTTAGACTGACACCTGAACTGTGAGTCAGTCACAATGGGCTGGAAGAATAATGGGGTAATAACTGACTGGTTAATAAAAAGGGTGTAAGTCAGGTGGGTGCACACTTGGTTCATTAAAGATTAGGCTGAAGTAGAACAATCTGGAAGGTGAGATGGGATATAAAGTGTGTTCTGGGGAAAAGCAAAAGATGATAGAGAGAGAGAGAGACAGTGGGGGGAGAGACAGAGACAGACAGACAGACAGAGAGATCTGATCCTCTCGAGCTTATATATATTGCATTTTTAAGAACTGTAAATCAGGCATATTTTTGAAAAGCCTCTCTCCTTTAAAAATAAACATGCAGGGCTGGGGATATAGCTCAGGGGCACAGTGCCTGTCTGACAGGTGCAAGGTCATGAGTTTGATCGCTGGTACCGCAAAAAATAGAATAGAATAAAAAATAAACATACACTTACTTTGCAAAGCTACTTCTAGGTATTTACTGAAAATAAGTGAAATATGTTGACAAATAGGTCCATGTAGTAATGTTCATAGCAGATTTATTTATAATAACCCCAAACTGGCACCAGCCTCCACATCCATAACTGAAAGAACAATAAACAAGCCAAGTAATGGACTGTTTCTCTGCAGTAAAGAAAAATGAATTTACTAATACATGCAACAGCATTTTCCATGATTCCATCTGCATGATATTGTATAACAGGAAAAGCTAACATACAGCAGGAAAAAATTTAGAACACTAGTGGGAATGAAGGCTAAGATTGTCTGGGAAGGATATAAGGGAACATTTTGGAGTGATAGTAAACTACCCTCGATAAGGGTTATATGATTTCCAAAACTCAGCAAATACAAATTTAAGACTTAAATTTTGCATTAAAATAGAATTCTATACAAGTATTGAACTCCTGTTAATCATATGCAGGTCAGAGACCTTAGAAGAAAGTAGTCATGGTTGTGATTTCTTTGAAATGCATCACAGTGAAGACAAATTAATGAATAAATAGATACATGGATAAAAATGTGGTAAACATAAGTAAAATGTTAATAACAGGATCTGGGTGATACATAGTAAAGGACTACTGAGAAATTATTTTAACTTTGCTTTGTGAGGGGAAAGGTCCCTTTGATTGCTTTGTCTCTAATGGACTTAAAGAGCAACTGAGGATGCTGTGAAGTGGAAGGAGCCCCCTGCAGTGACCGTGTAGGGTGACACCAGTGTGAAGGTTGCGTGTCAGTGACCATATGAGGAGAGGGGATCTGGAAAGAACCAGGAAGATGCTATATTTATCTTGGGAATAGAAACAGCAGGATTTTCTGAGAGATTTGATGTACATATAAATAAAATGACAAAATCAAGGATAACTGCTATGCATTTGCATAACTGGGAGGCCAACGAGATCATTTGCTAAGATGGAAAATTCAGGCTTTTAGAGCAAATCATAACACCTGGGGAGACAGAAATTTCCATGTGATATTCAAGGGACAGGGTCAAGTCATAAGCTGAAAATGAAATTTAGAACTCAGAGGTTGTGAAATATGTAAATTGTTTGGAGCTAGATGTGATACATACCGCAGTCCTCATAAAAAATGCTTAGTATTATTTCCAACTACTTTGACTATTAGAGGAGACGTGTGCAAAGGTGGACCTTTAACATCTTCTTGATATGGCTGTGTTCTTTCAGAAAGGAGGGAAGGTTGAATATATGGTTGAATCTCTTGTGCTGTGTGACACAGCTAAGACACAACACTTGAACAGACACTGCACGGAATGACAAAGAGCTGGGCGAGAGCTTGGTAAGTCTGTTATCTCACTCTTCCTTCAGGAAACATCATTTCCAAATCACCTTAGAAAAATGAGAATCTGTTGTCTATTAAATATTTCCTTCTAATGTTTAATTTCTGCTGCAGTCATTTGGGGTTTTTTCTATTGAATTTGTTTAAATATAATGAGAGCTTGAATTATTGGGGCCAGAAAGCAGCTTCTTAAAAATCCTAATACATGGAATGATTTTGTTTATGTTTTATATCTGCTATGCCAGGGCTGGAGTCTCTGGATGGATTTGTAATACTGTGTTCTTGTTTGCAAAAATTTAATACCTTTTCAATATCTTTGTTAGAATCACGTATGCTTCATCAGGTGCAGCTTGCAGATAGAGGCCCTAGATTAACCACGTAGGCAGGAAAATTGGGGGGAAAATGAAAACCTGTCATCCATGTCATTATTTCAGTGCGAAGCCTTTAGGGAGTAGGAGAAGTGTCACTCAGAACTGTTCTACAATTGCCTGAGCTGCGTCAGTGTCGTCAGCTGCAGGATACAACTATTTGGAGCTCGCTAAACTCTCACCTTTCCTCCAGCATCCCTGCATTCCTTTCCTCTGAGGGGAAACAGGACCAATGTTTGTTCATACTTGGTGGAAAATAGTAGCAAGCACAATCTGGGTTTCGTTTCTCTTTTTACAGTAAGAGCAAACATTACGTGCGTGCCTGACAAAGAGCTAGGCATCACTCTTAGCACTGTGCAGTACCATTTCATCCCAACCTCCTTAACAACAGTCCTAGGAGGTGGCAGCTATTATTAGCTGCATTTTACAGATGAAGTGTCTGATGCTCCCAGGTTAAGTAATCTGCCCAACTGAGTTCAAAGTGAACTCAGATGGTTGGCAGAGGAGGGGCTCCTGACTGCAGTGCCCTCTGCCTCACTGCAGGACACAACACTGGGGAATGAGGGAGAAGCGGATCAGCTGATCCTCCTGAATCTTCAACAACCATGAAGTTGTACAGTGTCCCTTCTGCCTGTGAGAGCATAGCAAAATCATCAGCTCTGCTCTCCGCGCGTCCCTGCACTGGCCCCCAAGCCTCCTGACCCCTCGTGTGCCTCAAGGCTTTCAACGGAACAAAAACAATAATGTCCCTTTGAAAATGACACTGAGCATGAATATCCCCTTAAAGAGTAAATGTGGCTTAAATTCACACTAGCGCTAGGCTATCTGTGACACATATGGAAATCCATCTGGAGTAGCTTTTCATGCAGGCTGAGGGGAAAAAGAGAAAAAGCAGCTAGTTATAAAGAGGTAATGAGGGACCACAAGAATACTCCAAAGTAAGTATGTAGGCCCAGAAATCAAACTTAACCTACCAAATTGCTGAATATCAATCAGCTCATCCCCAAATGACACTAAGACAGTGTACACCGCCCCCAACCTGTTCTTTCCAGTTTGGACCCTTACACATCTAATGTACCAAAACCAAACTCCACCTTGTCTCTCACCCTTCTTGCTACTATTAATCAATATTTTTATTGAAATGTTTCTCACTTGTGAAAATGTGTCTATCTCTCAGCACAAATGTAGAGATGGTATAAATCTTTATTTCTCCAGGGCTCTTGCTCCCACCCTGCCCTTCTGTGCACCAAGGACATGAAGAGGAATGATCACGGTCTCTCTGCCCACTTTCTCATTCTTCCCTCTTCAAGGAGGCCCCCGGGTCTATGAGCTACTCCAGGAGAAACTTCCAGAATTGACAGGGAGAACAAAGCTTAAAAGATTTGCCTAGGAATTCTGAAATGATTCTATTTATTTATTTCAAGTCACAAAATCAATTTAATGCCAATGAAATATTCATAAAAGTTTGTTTAATGTCTATCTTCCACTTTAGCGCTCAAGACAGAGGCAATCCAGTCAGACAGCTGCTCTATATGTTCATCTAAAAGCAGAGCCCAAATCACCCACTACTTGAAATTTCACCATGGTGTGAAAAGAGGAAAGAAGGACAAGGACAAGTTAAACTGCCTTCTAAGGAAGAGAGGGAAGAGGGCCATCTTAGGGCTTTTGCTTTCCTGAGTAAGGTTGTGGCCAGTCCTGAATTGATTTGGACTACAAAGAAGGGGTAGAGAAATCTACCAACCAGCACTTGTTTGTCTCTCTCTCTCTCTCAGGCTGAAGAAATGCCAAGTGACTCCACTGATCAGGGAAGCAGCTATCTTAATGTGGCCCTGGCTAGAAGGAGACTCCGTGTGAACGTCAGCTGGTTCTGCTCTTGACCAGTCACTCCGTATCTATCTCAGTGCTGGTCAGAATGTGCTCCCTAGAGTCTGGCAGGCCCTTACCCAACTCCAGGTACCCACCCATTCACAGGTGGGCAACCATGCTGCCTCACACCGGTGTACCACCTTCAGGGCTGGGTGTAATGGCCCTATGTTCTTTGGAATGAGTAAATACCATAGAGAAGAGGGAGTTCAAGTTTTCATACAACCATTTTTTTCTTCCAAAGAGCACTTCATTGCCTTGATTTTGTTTCTTGTCTTCTTGATTCAACCAGAAGACACACAGATGTGTCTTTCTGCCTCTATCTCTTTTTAAGTCAAAGTCATCTCTCTAGAGCAAGACCAAATCATGCCCTTTCCTTTCTTGAAAGCCTCTGACTGCTTTTCATTTCTGACAGAAAGGACACAATTCTTAACATAGAAAATAACACCCTGTGTGAGTGCCCCCAAATTGCCCTGCCCAAAATCATCTCTCAGGTCACCCGTCTTTCTGCTCTGTGAACCAGTCATGTGGTCCAATTTATGATGTGACTTTTCCCACTGAACAGTCTATTCCCTCCACTACTAACAATGGTAGGATATTTTGTAGAATAGCACTCTATTATTGGTCCAGCAGGTTTTTTTCATTATCCAAATGGAGTTCAGTGTTTGAATAAAGTGACATTCTCTTTGCACAATATCAAAGATGCTATCAACCTATTTTATCACTGTTAATGTTGACTTGACCACCTATTGAAGGAGCATTTGCAACTTCTTTGCCGATTCTTTGTGTCTCACATTAGCTCACATTTATTGAAGGGGAAGTATGCTTTATTTTGTTAAGGGGGAGTAACTATATAAATGATTTTTTAAAACATGTTCTCTTGAATACCTATTCTTACAGGTTCCTAGTAACTCAGTTGATTTATCATTCTTAGCAGATTGTGTGGACTTTGGCTCAGAATTAATGTAAAAGATAAGATATTTGATTCTGTTTTTACATTTCTTTTCTAGTACCTATCCCTTAAACTAGAATTACTTGTTACATTTTAAATATATCATCTATATTCTTTAATCTTTAGATATAATAAAAAATTATTATTCTTTAGAAAAGGAAGAAACAAAACACTTGATGTGTTAATGACTCAGGTTAGTAAAAAGTAAAAATTTACTCAAAATCCAGTTATTGTGTTTTATGTGTATCTGTTGATGGAGAGTTAGTAGAAGAATTTTGATCTGACCAATCAAGGACAAATCAATACACTTTCAGTCATTTGCTTTCCTGCTCCCTCACGTTCCAGTCTAGTGGCAATTATTATCTAAACATCATCAACTGAGCAGAGAGGGACAATTTTTCTCACTGATGTCTGCAAAACTTGTTCTTTGATTAGTATATTTTATCTAACTAAAGAACTGTCAGTGCTTTCCACAAGATTCAAATTACTCTTATAAGTGGCAAGTCTTCAGACTACATAGTCTTTGGCAAAGCATGTTAGGTTTGTAAAATTGTTCTATTTGAAAAAGTGAAAAATCTATCACAAAGAAAAGTATCTAGTTTTGGTCTCATCACAGAAACCAGCTTTATTTTTAAAATTGCACCTAATTAGCAACTAGCTCATAACTAGTTGTTTTTTAGGGATTCAACTATCTTTCTTCTGAGACCAATTTATGTGGAGATACAGCCTTAATCTAGACCCTTTGAAAATTTACAGTAAACTTTGTGTTTCTGAGCATCCCTATAAATAAACAATTAAGACATGGTTCAAATGGCCTGAATTTGATCCTTGGAATCTCCCTAAAAGTGCTTTCCCTGGGACAGAATTTCCCTGAAGAAAAAAGAACAAAAGAAACAAGCTAGACTTTATTTTGGAATGTCTGTGTTGGAAAGGGAAAGAAATATTAATCATAGCAAATGTGACTTAAAACTGAACTTTTGCAAAGTGAAATTTCATAGTGTTTGGTAAGTTAAAAAAAAATTAAACAATAGAATGAGTGACATGGGAGCTTGACCTTCTACAATGTATTTGATTTTGAAGTGATCACTCATGAGGAGAAACATGACTGCCTATTGATGTACCCAGGTCTGAACAGGGGACCCTGAATGATGTCTCAAGTGGCACAGCATCCCTGGTGTGGTAACGAGAGCAGCAGGAGTGTGTGGTAACTGCTATCAATTCTTCTCTGCAGCACAAGTCCTTGTAAAACCACACACATCTCTATATGCAGATATGAAGTGAAACCCACAACTACTACATTAAAAAATATGTATACAAAGCAGCTAAGGCTTGGTCACAGTAGAATTCAATTCTTGGTGGAATACAGATCTAAGTATGTCTATATATACAAACTAAAAAACTCTAGAAAGACATATACACCAAAATGTTAGTGGCTAGTGCTCAATAGTAGGAATGTAAATGATCTTAATTTTCCTCTTATCCTCTATGTCGTTCTCTGAATTTTTCTAATACTTTTTAAATTCCTTATGTATAATGTGAACACAATTTTCTCTTACTTGATGAAATCTTCTATTTCGTTTCATACTTCTGTTAACATTATACAAAGGCAAAATTTCCTATCATATTTACAAAGTGTAAGGAATTCAGACTCCTGAACAAGTACATTGAAGGTATGATATCTGACAGGTACTGGAACCGAGTATCAGATGAGGCCATGTGGAAAAAAAGAAAAATTCCATTTGTGTGTTTTTTTCTAGAAGAATTTTTAAAGGCCTCTAAAGGTTTATATAACAACCGGGCAATACCCCAAATTGTTGTATTTACAGCATCTGTTATCATTGGGGGTCATAAACATGACTTGTTTCCAAGAGAAAGAGAAGTATGCAGTGTTTGCGGTCTAATTCACATAACTAAAAGTCTTGAAATCTCCTGGAACAGATAAAATCTAAGCCCCTTGGGCAGGAATGAGGGAAAACTTGTGCAGTTAACGGGCAAAAAGTTCGCATCTTCACAATATTTTCCATAGTTTGAGTGCCTTGTGAATTGTAAATAGATGGATTTTTAGCCACTAAACTTTATTGTGCACTGAGTTGAGTGATGCATCTGCCAGGGGAGGACAGTGACTGTCAAAGAGAGGAATGCATACTTCTCATAACTGTAGCTGCTTTTTCTCAAGACAGAGGCCACTCTTGGGGTCAAGGGCAGTTGCAGAGAGATGGAGATACACAAAGGAGCAAGTGTGCAAGGAGACAGCAACAGAAGCAACCAGGGCCAACTGGGCAACTTTCAAAATACTGAAACGCCACCGAGTGTAGAAAACCACAAGATTCAAATGAGCACCTTAGGTTGTAGAATAAAGCTACAGCTTTTTTGCACATAAGAATCACCCAGAGAGCTTGCTAAAGCCAAGTTCCTGGGCCCCCACACCCAAGTTCACTCTACCTACCCCCCACATTCAGTCACTCTGGAGTGCACCTAAAGGTTTGCATTTTAACAAGATCCCTGGTACTGATGATGCTATTGGCCTGGGGGGGTCACACTGTCAGAATAAAGTCAGACACCTTGGCCTTAGGTACATGATGTTAAACAATTAACTGAGCTAATCTTTTCCTAGTTCAGTCAGCTTCTCTCTGAAACAGGGTAATAATAGTTCCTGCTTCTTTGTAATGATGTTGCAAGGATTCAGTGAGAGCAGTTTATAACAGCTAAATCTTGGAAACAGCCCAAAGGTCCATCAACCAAGGAATGAATAAAGTGGAGTACTACTATGCCATGAAAAAGAATAAACTTGAGACATTTCTAGGTTAATGGATGCACCTAGAAGCCATACTCTTAAGTGAAATAAGTTGGACACACATTTGTAAATATTGCATGGTTTCTCTGGTATGAGAAATCAAAAGTATAAAGCGCAAATGTATACTAAATATTGGGAAATGGGAAGACAATGTTTAAATGAGAAGAGGGGTAAATATTGAGAGAGAAGGAACAAAAAAACAGAACAGAAGGAAAAATGAAAACAAAGATTTTGTAAATATAGAGGAGAAGAGGGGCTGAAGGGAGGAGAAGAGGGGCTGAAGGGAGGAGAAGAGAATGATCAAAAAGATATACTGTGTACAGGTACAAATCCCCAATGATAAATGTGACCACTATGTGTATCTAAAATATACCCATAACATAAAAGAAAAAGAAGAATTCATGGAGCGAATCCATGCAAATCTCCTGCCAATGCACTCAGAAAGGGTCAGCTCTTTTATTTAATTTTAATATTGTAACATTTTATCTATGCTTCCTCTTCGCATGACTGTTCATGGTCCCAGAGCTAATAACCAGTAAGGCTGGGATGTAGACACGAGACTGACTGCTCAGGGCCATCTGACAGAGGCAGAACATGTTCAGCCTGTCTCCAGCTTATGATTTTCATGGAGGAAGTACATACAAAAAGCAATCCAGCCTGGAAATGATATAGACATCTGACAGAGCCTCCTCACAGCAACCTTGCAGGGCTTCTGCCAAAGGGAAAGAGAACAAATTATCCTGGGTTATCAAAATGGGAAGCAAAGGTCATTCCGAATGAGGAAACTGTTTTAACCCTAAGAACTGAGATGCTGGCATTGCCCTTATTTCTAGAGAACACAAGAAGACTGGATGAGTTTAAAGACATCCTTTGTTTCCTGGGATAATTTCAAGAGTGAAATTTATAGTCACAATCCAAGCTTCCAACAAGATCGAAAGTTTCTGCCAAAGCATTGCCTATATTTGGCCTGCTGAGAAAGAAAAAATTCCTTAATGTTTGCTTTGATAAAATGAACAGTGGTGAATTTAAAAACACACACACACACACACACACACACACAGAACAAAACTTCTTTCCCATCCAATAGAATGTGACTTATTTTTCAGTATAGCCTCTTGACGTGGCTAATAAATTCTAGTCTTATAATAAGATGTTTGCACTGGAAATCGAGGAATAAAAATGTTCTTCTCAAGTTTCCAATCAGCTTTTCGTTTTGGGAACCTGAAACATTAGGGAAGAACACAGTTTCTTAGTACGTTCTCTTCAGAACAGACTTGAAAGAATACTTTATGTTAAGAAAATTTAATGCCATTCAGAAAATTCCAGTAATCCCTTCACAATATTGGAAAACTGGTTTGAATTTTACTAAATCGACAGCTTCATAGAATTGGTATGATGATTAAATTAAAATGCATATAGAGCTTAATAAAGATGCCAGCACATAATAATTGTCTTAGAAGTGTTTGTTATTACTATTAGGAATTATGATGATGATTTGATCCTGTGGTAAATCATATGGCTTACAGGCTGGTTCGGATCTTTGTCACTTTAATGACTATGTGAGATAGGAAATAAACAATGATTAAAACAAATTCTTCTGTGTTTCCATATATTTTGGAGCTTGTAAACTGTGGGATTTTAACTTTTATGGCTAGGTCTGCCTATGCTGAAGGATAATAAGATATCAAGGTCTGCAGAAGTTAAGCAGTAAGGTTATCAGGTCAGAAGTTCAAGATTCCTAAGCACGGATAGTACCCTTCTGTCTGCATTTTGGGAGTAGGGGAGGGATCGTTCCTTAGTCAGCAAAATACCTATATAAGTGAATTATATTTTTATTTGGGTGCCTTCCACATTCAAAACAGGCATGTCAGCCTTCTGGTCTGGAAAGATTTAGTTGCTTTATTTCTTGATCAAAAAATGTTCTTTGACTGGTTCTATCCCTGTCTACACTACCTCCATTTCAGAAACTGACTCCAGGCATGAAAATAACTTCAACCACTTGCTCACTCCAAAAGTGTTCCTCACTCTACGGCTTAGAATTTTTAGATTGTACTTTGTCCATAACTCCTCAATGGCTTTTTCAAAGCAATTCTTCACTTTTGCTTTTCTGCTAATTTATTATGGTAATGATGGTAAAGTTTGCAGCCTAATTAGAATGCTAGGGCTTGATTAGTATTTCTAAGTTTTTTTAATTTTATGAATATTCTTGTTGTGGTTCCATAACTTTATTTACTTTCACTATTTTATATTTTATTATAATTGAATGTTACTCTTACTTTTATTGCTCTTAGTCAACTTTTGTTATATTTCATTTGCCCTTCCTTTTTAGATAGAAATTTGAAACATCGGCTTTCAACCCTCTTTTCTGATATATATATTTACTGCTCTTAGTTTTTCTCAAATATGTTTCAGCTGCTTCTATCATGTTTTAATATGTCATATATTCCTATTTGTCATTTAGCACAAATTTTAAAATTTCATTTTTCATATTTTTATCTGATCAAATTTAAAAAGCTTTATTTTTATGCAGTTTGAGTTTTGCTAATTATTTTTGTTTCCTTGTAACCTATTTCCATGGACATTATTAAGCATATTCTAAATATTTATGGCTAATCCTTTGAAATGTATGGCCCCTCATAAAATCAGATGTGATAAATGACTTATATACACTTCGTAAAGGTGAGTTTTTACAGTGTTTGGCACAGTGTTTTATTCATTTCAACCGGTTAACATTAGATTGTTTAGATCTCTGTAATTACTGAGTTTTGGTCTGCCTAGTCTACCAGCTATTGAAAAAGCTATACTAAAATGTTTCACTATAAAAGAAAAAAACAAAAACAAAATGAGACTGTTAAAAAAAACTTATCTCAGAGAGTATTTAACTATCATGTTTGTTTCATTGATTGTAATTTTTAATGTGCAGGGACATCTTACTGAGCTTTGATGGCCCCTTTCACTTTTCCTTTTGGCCAGGACCAGTTCCACCTTATTCATAGTGCTAGGGCCGAAATAGAACAGGATGCTGGAAACAGAAAACTATACAACTATACAGGAGGGTAGTGAATGTATTATTCAAGCAAACATAAAAGTGTCTGTTGCAATCACTTTTTCACCTTCACACAGAAAGGAATGAAGGCTTAGTAAACACAGATGACAATTTCCACTGTGTAAAATACATGCATCAGTGTGCAACCGAGAAAAAGCACAGAAAACAATTGGCTTCCCTGTTTCAAGCCAGTCCTGCACTTCTCTGTCATCTGTTCCTGCTTTCATTCATATCAACTACTATGGGGCTTTCAGCTCTATTGATTGATTGATTGATTTACAATCTTATCCTGCCTGTGTCCGGGGTTGGATATGACCTCCCAAACTCTTCCACCTCCTGAAACACTTCAAAGAGTATCACAGGAGTTCCCAGTTCTCTCCACTGGGACATCTTTGGAAGTTTATATTCCACTTCAGTTGGCTCCTACTGAGCCCACTTGGCCCCCCTCAAAAAAACTCATCAGTGGCCCCCAGACATACAATATCTTCTTCTCCTGCAAGGAATGACGCTGAAATTTATGCTTTAAATAAGGCTGTGGCCAAATGCTTTGCTTGATCTTACTCATTTTGTACAACTGTAAGTCAAGAGGAAAAATGGTAAGAAGGGGCAAAATTTCAGTGATAGCCCAAAGCCTCTGAAAAATGTTCATTGTTAGATAAACCTGTTTTATGTTCTCCCTCATACTTAACTTCTTCAAGAGTAAACTTTTGTCTTAGACCAATGTATTCTAGCAGTGGAAGATATCTAGAAGTAAGCTGCAGAAGTAAGCATTTTTCCTTTTTTTAAAAGCCCACTGACTGGATCTATCAGGTACAGGAAGCCATCAGATTAATACACTTCTCAATGATACTTTCTCCCTGAAACAAGCTTTGAGGAAAACAAAACAGCAGTAGTTTACCCAGATAAACACTTACCTAGCTATAATCAGCCCTCGGTGGTATCCCTAATTCTATGACCAAGTGAGAGGAGGAAATGTGAGCAGTTTATTTCTCTTGCTTTGGAACCGAACTGAAGAACAAAGTGGCCATTTCCCCCTTATTAGAGTGTAGGAAGAGAATGTGACATGTATTTAATTACTTCAATACTTAACAATAGGGAACTTCTCAAATAGAAAAGACAAAGAGATCTTCATCTTCAAGTAGAACTATGTTCTTGACAGCAGAATTCAGTCAGATCCATTAACTAATTTGGGGCCAAATAACAAAGATTTGTTACATAAAAATTTGCAAAACACACACACACACACACACATGCCTTTTCTCTAGAATGCTTCTAGGTCATCTATTTCCACAGAATGATTCATTGTTACCAAATTTTATTGGAAACCAAAGGTGCCTCGGGCCCTGAAAGATCAGTGGCTGGGCAGTAATGCAGTGCCACCTAGCTTCCCTCCTGGGGGATCGGAGTCCCTCCCCAGAATATTTTGAATCACTAAAGAAATTGAGCAGGTTTCAACATTCTGTTACAGCTGCATAAGGCAGAAATAGATAAAGGAAAATGTCTGCATTCATGTTCATCCAAGACACCTGAATATCAAAGCAAGGTCCCCAGTGTGTCTAGTTCTTTCTCTCCTACAACTCTGCCAAAGCACAAGGCAGCCTGCGACCTGTACAGGGTTTGTATGATTACTCACATCATGTATTTCTCCTAAACACCTTCATCATGTGCCACAGACCTTCCTGCCTGTGTTGAATATGGTTTTCTCATGCTAAAATCTCCTCCTCATTTGCTACCCTTTGCAGACACTTCTAATCCTTCAAGCCCCACCCCCTTCCTGTGTCGGTCTAACCTAACTACACAAAATCCCAATAGTGCCCTCATCTCTGAATCATGTTGTGTTTTCAATTCATTAGCTCTATTACTCGTGTCATCTGCCCATTCCTGCTATGTGTCTGGGCTCATCTGTTCATTCTTCAAGACTCAGCTCCGCTGTCTGCCATTGGTCTTGGTGACACACACTTTTGCTCTGATACACTGCACAGCAGCACCCTTGGTGCTCACGTAGTGCTCTGTAAATAGCTCTGCTAGACACCTCCATTGCACTGGGAACAAGGTCTGAGACCTGATCTTCTGACTTATAATAAACACCGATAGGTTGTTGTGAATGAATTAATGGTTAATAGAGTGAAATGTAACTGTTTACTTCATGCATTACTCACTATTCCTCCAATACATCTACACTTCTTGGGGAAGGACATGTGTTCATCCCTCTCTTGCCTTAGTCCTGAACACAGTGAGTGATCACAGCCTACTATCCTTTTTACTTCATAAAACAAAAACAAAAACAAAAACCCTCATGAATTTACTCACCTACTCTCAGAATCAACCAATCTTTTCTTTCTTCCCACTAATATTACCACCCTCATTCCCAACTAAAGTTTTGCTTCTGATTTCACAAAAAAAAAGGAAAAAGTCAGAGTTTCAATATGGCTGAAAGAAAAAATTAGGGCAATGTGCTGAGGTCGGATGTGAGAGTACAAGACAGATGAAGCACAGCAGCAAGCGGGGTGTGCTGAAGCAATATGGGTTTCACTGCACAGAACAAGCCAGACATAAGGCCCTTAGTTTTAAAATATTTAAAAAATATCACTCCACTGTTCTCAGTCTCAGTGGTTCTGCCTTTCCACGAGAGAAAACCTGGGACACTGCAAGGCTTCTCCCACCTCCCCAGACTAACAAACTCCCCCGTGCCCCTCTCATCACTCACTCACATCACCGCTGCCGCAAGGACCTCTTTGCTCTTCCTCATGCTTTCGGTGCTCCTGATACACACCGTCATGCTAGTTCCTGCCTCGAGTATTCCCCTGCTACTTCCTCGATGCCATATGCCTTACCTATCACTTTACACAGATCCTGCTCCATGTAACATGCTCATAATGGTCTTTCATAACTACATTATAAAAGAACAGATGCCACATCTTCCATCCTCCATACTGTCACCCAGTTTTATCTTGCTTCTCGTTTTCATTTGCATCAAAAATCCAGTTCTAAATCTGGGCCTAACATAGTGTTTTGTTCACATTTCATTTTGTCAGAGTGGACTGTAGAAGAAAGGAAACACCAGTGGAAGTGTAGGAATCACTGCGGGCTGACTGCTACGGAAAACCCCAGCTCTCAGGGACTTACCAATGAGGTTTGCTTCTTGCCCATGCTGCAGTCCACCATGTATACATCTACTTAGATGGCCCAAGAGACGACCAGGCTCCCAATCTAGTGTCTCTGTCATCCCCTAGGACTCTGGAGTCCTACACTGTATTCTTTGCATCTGGCCAGAAGATGAGGAGCTAAAGAGAGCAGAGGAGTCTCCGAACACAGGAGGTTTTAGGAATCAGGTCAAGAAGTTGTACAAGTCTCTTCTATCCACATTCCTTTCATCATAACTCAGTCACTAGCCCATGTCTAACTGAGAAAGAGTGTGATAGAGCAGTCTGATTTGATTTCAGGAAGGAAAAGAAAGTAGGATTTAGTGAACACAGCATATTGGTGTCCGCTATGAAGCATAACCAACAGGTAATGCACATACTGACTTATAAATAATAGGAAAATTACCCTGGGAAGGGGGAAATTGTTTGAGGATAAAGGAAAGCTAAGTGCAAAGCCAAAGAGGTATTAAAATGATAGAACATTTGAGAACCTTCAGATTGTAAGTGCAGCCGAATGTATGGTTCTGAACAAAAGACACATAGTTTGGAAAATAAGCAGCATCTGTACTAGAAAGGACACTTTATGACATGGCAAAGAATTCAGATTGATCTTGAGAGTAATGCAAAGGATAGTAAAGAAAAGGACTGGAGAACAATGTGATTAAAGGTATGTTATCCTTCATATATCTATTGTAGTTAATATTGTTGCATGTTAAAGGATAAGTCCTATCACCAAATTTATGTTAGAAGTAGCAAAATAATTCATATATTAGTGTTCTTTTATTAGTTTGGGGGAACTCTGATGACTGTAGGGAGGATACATTTGAAATATCAAAATGTAAACAAGTACTTAGATGTTTTGGATTTTAAAATAATCTTTATTTTTTTAAAGTTAATATGCCCATTACAAGAGACAAAAATACCAAAAGAAAGAACAAAGTCATTTTCAGTCATAACAGCTTAGTTGGAAGTGTCCTAGGTCCCATGTGTACATATACAACACACCATTTTGTGTGACTGAGCTTGTACAGTGTGTGTCATGCTTTTCCACACATCATGAATATTCACCAGTTCAAAATTCCAAAGCTACAAGAGTATTTTTGATAACCAAGAATACACTACACCAACTCAATCTGTTAGAAAAACTGTAAATCTGTCTTTCTTGGAACAAAATTTCACTAAAGATAAAAGTGGCAACAGGCCTCTAGATCGAAGTATTTGCAAAGTTACAGTTACAATACTGCATTTCCTTAATGCTCAACTTAAAAGGAGACATAAAGCAACAGAGTACATTAATATATTAACAAGAAGGTCTATTTCCACTGAATTATTAATGTATTCCTATAGTATAGCTAAAAGATGCACACACATTGATTCCTCTCACCAAAATGTAAATCTGAACACTTTGTACACTGCAGAGAAAGAAGTGAGTGTGAATTGTCTTGTCATCATTCATATCTTTATTTTAGTTAATATTGTTGCATGTTAAAGGATACGTCCCACCACCAAATTTATGTTAGAAGTAGTAAAATAACTCATATATTAATGTCCTTTTATTAGTTTTGAGGAAGAGCTGTCTTCTGGAAGTGACCTTTTGTAAAGCCACCTCTTGGAGCTAGATATGGTCTTAAGCTTAGTCCCTGAAGTTGTGAAGAGGCAAAGAGGAGAGGAAGGGGAATGAGGGCTACTTCTAGCATCTCCTTATCTAGAGCATGCTTTTAGAGTATAGCCTTAGACCTACATGTGCATTTGTTGTAAAGTAATTGGGTTTATTGTACACAAAGTTCATCCTGTATTGCACAGCATCTGTTTTGGTTACTTTTCTGTCTTTGTTGAGACAAAATACCTGACACCCAACTTGAAGAGAGGAAAGGCTTATTTAGCTCACAGTTTGTAGAAGTTTCAATCCATAATCAGCTGATTCTAAGGCAGGGTGGCATAGCACAGGGGCAACACTTCAAGGCAGCAGAAGACAGAAAAAGTAACAAGAGCAAAAAAGAGGGGAGAAGAACCCTCTTTTCCTCCCTTATATTGTAAGCAGGGTGCCTGTCCTCAGGTGGGTGCAGCACTCACCATGTCTTGCACAGGCTCAGATTGTTTACCAAGCGAGGTGAGAGCTCTAGCCTGCTGCTAAGTGACTTAAACTTCTAAACTTACCAAGTTGACATAATGAACAAAATTCTAGAGCAGTAAGGGCATGTCCTCTACACCCCAGGATGTAGGTGCTGAGTTACTTAGTTAAGCTTCTAGACTTCACAAGTTGACACAATGTATCAACCATTGCAGCATCTAAACTTTACAGATGTCATGAGGTGACAAGTTTGCATCCAAAATTGCATGTTTGGATTGGAAAACATTTAAGTATCTTTTTTTGCTATAATTTATAAAAAAGATGCTTCTTGGACTCAGAATTGTTATACCTACAGACAGAATGTGTCAGGGCTTGTCCTCAGGCTAGCAGCAGAGGGGCAGAAAAAAGCACACAAGGTAAATGAATTGGAAATTGTTGCAGAAGTCCAAGAAGAAAAATTGAAGGATGGGAGCTAAAACTAAGGTAGTAGTTATATAGTGCTAACATATTGCTTCTTTCTCCAAAGTCTCATGAATATGCTCACTGTCTTTGATGAGCTGAAGACTCTAATATCATTAGGGGGTTTAGAAATCTATAAAACAGAGAGGATCGCAAAGTCACATTTTAATTAAATCACTAACTGGAGTTCTATCACTGATCATTAAAAAATACGTCAGTCTAAATGAATAAGACTATTTTCCAATCAGTGCTAATAGATGACTGGGGTGGGCAAGGGAAACTGAAGAAGGGTATAACCAAATTTTCACATTGATGGTGAATGTAAGAAGAGACTAATAAAGTCACTTCCTTGATTTCAATTCTGATAATGCAATTCTAATTACAGAATGGGTGGGGAAGGATGAATTGTTCAACATAACACCATACTCAGCTCAATCAGAAAACTTAATACTACACTTCAATTTAATGAAGATTTAAATGTTTCCATAACCAAAACTATGCACATTTTCAATGTTTTTCTAATCACTAATTTTTCTGCTCCTTGAATATATAATTCTGGTTTAGAGTAAGAAAATGTGGGATCTAGAAATTTTAAAACCATGAAGGAAAGAGAAGGAAATACCAATTTATTCGCTTTGTCTTTATTCTGAAAAAAAAAGTGTTGGAAGACAGAGGACAAATTAAAGACTTGCCCACAATTTTAAAGCAATCTTTAAATTTGAAATCACATAGAATAGTACAATTGTGTTGAAATTGTAGAATTTTTAATGACTTATTTTCTTTTGAAGTTTCTATATTAGTACATTACTTTAATAAAAATGAGCAGTGATAGAACCATTTGTGTAAGTTTATTAATATGTAAAATCATCAGAGATTTCTGAGTTCAATCTTAAGAATCACTATGAGAAATTGAACAAGTTAATATCATTCTTGTTACCATTATCATTGCCATTAGTATTATTAATACCATTCAGCATATATGTCATTGTGTTAAGCACCTCATATGCTTTACTCATATTATTGAATCTATTAAAATGTATTTCTTCAGCTTGACAACATGAACAAACCTAGAGGACATTATTGTAAGTAAAATAAGCCAAGCACCATCCATGCAATCATAGAGAACCCCCATTCCCATCTCCCAGCTTTTTCCATGCAAGGGAAGGAGTTGGTTTGCGTGTCCATAATCCCAATTTTCTGAGGCATCCCAGGTAACTAGTTTCTGTTTTTTCTTTCAGGCTTAAATTTGAGAATCACTGTCTTAAGCCATGCCTTCCCCAATCATCCTCTAATTCTTTTTATCCAATGACTGACCCCAAACCCAGGAAGTCACATTTTTTTTTTCAATTAACATAATCTTCATAGAACAAGAGCAGATCTCATTTTCCTGTTCTCTGAAATCTGGGGTATTTGCCTTCCCTTTCCTTTGTCCTGTTCCTTTCCTTTTCCTCCTTTTCTTGGTACCCATTCTATTGAGGTCTTCCCAGACCTTGTTGAGTGTATCATTTGCTGAAAATTTCCCGTGTCGATCTCATTTTAACTGCCAATCACACTCAGTCTTGAGGTATTGCTCAATTGTTTTACTGACTCAGACTAAAATTCTTTATGCTCTGACTTGCAGTCAGGTTCTAAGCAATGTCCTGCAGGAGGCTGAGCGCAGAAGCGCCTTCACAGAGGTTAACCTGATTAATAGATGAGAGGAAACTCACACTTAATACAATGTAGGAAACAAACTGAAAAGAGACACAGATAAAACCATCATTCTTGGTGATCCCTTCTACTTTCCACTCTTTAAATATCACCCATGTAGTGATGAATTCCTAATCCACATGCCCAGCCTAAATTTCTACAGTAACTCATCTCATAAGCACAACTACCCACTCTGCACTTACACTTGAGTGTCATATAGACTTCTCAAGTGTAGTATGTCCAAAACCAAACTTTTAATCTTCTTCCAACGCCTTCCCCTCCTCTTCCCATATTTCTGTTATACCCATAGCTGACCATAATTTCTTCCCAGCTCTATTTCCAGAATCAGACTACTGCTTGTCACCTGCAACATTACCACCATGGCTTTGACCTTTTGATAAGGCTCCTACTTCCATTGTTGAACCACTAAGACTACTTACAAGCCAACAGCCAGAGAAATCTTCCTGAAACATCATCCAGATGATGCCATCTGTCTGTTCAAACCTTTCCAGTGGGTTCTGACCTTACTCTTGCATAAATGTCAAAATCCTTAAGTAGCTACAGGGCCTGCATTCCACCTCCTTCCCACCAGTGAACTGCATATTTGTTTTCATCTCCTCTTAGATACTCCCTAACTGCTTTCTAGACACACCAGTTGCTATGGTCTGAATATTCATGTCCCAACATTCACATTTTATAAGCTAATCCCCAAAGCAATTGTATTAGGGTGTGAGACCCTTCAGAAGTAGTTAGCTCATGAGAACAAACCTTCAAGATGGGATTAGCACTCTTTTCAAAGTGACCCAGAGAGCTAGTCTGGCCCTCCTGTCCTTTAATGTACCACCCAGGAACAAAAAGCAGTCTCCACTGGACACCAAATCCCTACCATCCTAATCTTGGATTATAGAACTACAAGAAATAGATTTTGTGGCTTATAAATTTCCCAGCCTAAGGCAATTTTTCATAGGAACCCAGTAAATTAAAGCATTGGCCTTGCACTTTCCGTTTCCTCCCCCTGGATCCCTCCTCCAGCCATCATTTCTGAGAGGTTTCTGACTGATGACCATTTCTCCCTGAGGTCACCACCCTGGCCGTGGAACTCACTGTGGCCTTTTCCTGCTTTGTTTTCTCCAAGATACTTATCACCATCTAACATAATGTATCTATAAACATTTTTCAGTTCCCCACACAAGATTATAAATCCAATGGGGGCAGAGATTTTTGTCTATATCCAGTACTGAATGACTGAATATATAAATAGAAGGACAAATGAGTGAATGTAGTGCTACAGAAATTGAAAGGAAGCATAGACTATTCGCTAAAGAAAAAAGAAAGGTTTATGGTGAAGGAGGCAGCATGCGATTTGGTCCTTAAAGAGTCGGTTGAATTTGAGCAATAAAAGGAGGAATATTGAAGCTTATCATTTTATCAAAACTGGGAAGGTCCATCACCCCCAAATGTAACTTAAATGGTGCACAATGATATTATAAAATATATAAAAAATTTTTCCTTTCAATATTAACATTAATAATAATATGTTTTAAAATGGTTTAAACATTTTGAACCACTAGCTAGTTCAAAAACGTTTAAAATGGTTCTCGTGAGAAAGTGGTTGGAAGCACAGCATAGGAAGAAGTGAACAGACACCTTTGTAGATGTTCTGAGAAGGAACCTGAGCCCCTCAAAAGCAGTAGCAGTGAGCGGGACTGAAAATGTTGCAAGTATGCCTTTCCTTTCTGGGTCATGTGTACCTCAATAATCCTTATCTCATAGAGCTAAGAATATTTTTTCACCCCTTTACAGGAGAGGTTTTTCTAGACAATAAGGCAAGAGTTAGGGTTACAGAAGCATGTGTGGTCTCTTTCTGTCTTCCGTCACTGTTGAGCCCAAGACCCTGATCTTCTACACAGTGTGTAATGTGCCGTTTGTCATCCTGACACTTTTTCTCTGTTCATGACCTTCAATAAATGTAGCTGCTTTCCCTTCACCAAAAGTGTACACTTCGTAATACTTTGCCTTCTGTGCACAGTAGTTTTGAATTTATCTGTCAGATCCACCACCTGGCTATATTTGGCTAGCGGCCAGCCCAGAGACTACACCACATATCAGCCAGAAGTCAGTAGTCGCCATCCAGCAGCCAGAAGAAATCTTGTCACAAAGGACAGTAACTCCCTGATTGAGGTGATGAGCTCTCTTCCCCTTCTCATAAGCAACATGAAGTACATGATTGTCAGGTACATGGAACAGATTCCTGGGATCAACAGCTGATTTTATCACCATTGGGAGATGTCTAGACTGTGGAGCAAAAGGCTTCAGCATTTATGGAGATTAGGAGGCCCTTGAGGATCAGCCATAGTTGTATTTTACTCATGGCCTTCACTGCATGTGGACCTGCTCTTGGCAGCTGTAGTTTCCTCCTAGGGCCCCATGGAGATGTACCTGAACCAAAGGAAAATGGCTGGAAAGCTGGATTTGGGATACCTTGGCCTGGACAGAGTCCTCCAGGAAGCTTCTTTGAAGTTCAGTGGAACACCGGGGAATGTGGACCTGGTCCATCTAATGTTATTGATTTTCTTTGTGGAGTACAGTTGACAACATGTCCTGCTCCATGCAAACTTGAGCAACTATTTGCTTAGTGCCAAGGGTGTTTGAAAGGGGCCATGAGTCACAGGCTCACACCGAGTGAGTGTCTTTCGTGTGTCATTTTTTTCCCCTTCTCCTTTGAGGAAGTCCATGTTCCTGTCTTCTTGCCTGTCTTAATCCTCAACAAACACACTCAGGCCTTCCTATAGAGGCCAGTTATTTGGCTTTTCATGTAGAGCAATGCAGGGAGAAAGAGCTGAAATGTACAGTGCTTTCCCACATGGACAAAGGAAAAAGACGGGAAGTGGTGCATTTAAAATTTTGATGCTCTGAGGTTGCTTCTCTAATGCTAGCTTTTTCTCCCCATTTTACTTGGTTTTGCTATTATCATAACAACTATAGCTTCAAGTCTATGTCTTTGTGTAAAAAGATCTGTGATGTGTACTTGCTGGGAAGAAAAGAAGTATGTATGTATATGTGCAGACATGCAGGTATGAGTGAGTGTGTGTGTGTGTGTGTGTGTGTGTGTATTACGTATGGTGAGATTCAGCTGTGAGCTATGGAACAAAGAAAGTGGGGAGGAGCTACTTTTAGGCAAAATGTCAATAGGCGTGACTCCACGGATGTTGCAAGAATCAACAAATAGTTGCTGAAAGGATGAATTACCACCAATTCAAAATACCCAAAAGAGAATCTTTCCCAACACCTGCTGCTGATTCTTTGATTCTCCTAACACACCATGATTTATTTCCTCCATCAGAGCCAAATGTACTGATTTGATCTTTGTGCAGACACTATCCTGGAAGGAACCTTAGGGTTTGCTTATTCTGACCCCTCATTTTTCAGAGAAACAGTATATTTCTGAGGTGGGTAGAACCTCTTCAAGGTCACAAAGAAAGTCACTTGCAGATTCTAGACATAAGTCTGAGGCTGTGTGTCTAAAACTCTTTCTCCTTACTAGGCTGACAGTTGTGTTCTCAATGCTTGTTTCATGGAGCCATGGAGTGGGTCAAGTGGCCAGTATTGGTTGGCATGTTATCTGATACGTCCTACAGTGTTTGGCTCCTGCCTTCTATTTGATTATCTACTGAAAGTCAAGATCGGCCTAGCAGCTGTTCAATCTACTCACTAGGTAAATATTAGTGAGCACTTATTATGTGCCAAGCACTGTGATAGGCAACAGTGATCCACAAAGAAACACAGTAGTTATGTCTCTGATTTCACAAAAATCATATCTTGGTGGACATGGCAGAAAACAACAAATAAAATTACTAAATATTGTAAGAAGCAATATGAAAGAAATAAACAAGATAACCATAGTATTGAATAAGAGGATGACCTTTTTAAAATAAAGTGACCAGATAACACTGCTAAGATGTATCATGTGGACTGACTAAAGCAGACACCTGAGCAATAGAGATGAATCTGGGAATCTAGAGCACATAAGGAAAGAAAGAAAATCTAAGAAGAATGCGAAGAGGAAGCAGGGTCAGGTAATGTGCACCCTGGAGTGTCTAGTTTGAAGTTTGAATTTTATAATCAGTATTTGGAAAGTCTTGCAAGATTTTAATCATGCAGCAACATGATTTTATTTACAAAATTAATATGAATTTTCTGTTAAGCACTATGGTGCTGATTTTACAAACTTATTTAATCAGATGAAAAGTTCCACCATCATAATAATCATCATAATAATTCTATTAGGCAGGTGTTGTAACATTTTATAGTGAACACAATTGCAGCACAGAAAACAGAAGCCATATTCCTAAATTCACATGATTAGTAAATAAGAGAGCCAGGACTCAAACCCAAGTGATATCAGTGCAGTGTATACTCAAAACCATTATAGTTTGCTTTTATATGATTTAATTGGTGGGGCAGAAAAATGAGGCAGAGATATCAGTCCAGGAGCTATCACAAGGCCTAAGAGAGAGCCAAATATGGCATAAATGATGAGAATAGCAATGGAGGTAGAGAAACTGATGGATTTCAGATATACTATAGTTAGATATAGACTTGATGCAGTGGATACAGGAGAGGAGTGAGGAACAGAAGAAGACTCTCACATTTCTAGCATAAGTGATGAACCAAGTGAAGGGTAGTGCCAGGTACTGAAATAAAGAAGCCTGCAGAAGTGAGACAAGACTTGGAGGTGAAAAAGCAAGGATTTAAATCCCAAGTTGAACATACCAAGGAAATATCTAAGAGTCTGGAGCACAGATGGATGAATATAAAGGTTTAGAGTATATATGCATAAAGGTGATTTTAAAGCTTTAAAGGTAAACAAAGCAACAGAGAAGGAGAAGAAACCACAGACAGTCTGAGGTGAATCTCTGAAAAATGACAATATTCGAGGTTCTTAGATGGAGGGCTTATCAAAGGAACCTAAGCTGCTCTAGACTGTGACCTAGAGGAAGTAAGAAAGTACAGCCACTGGAAATCCAAGACTGGAGCTGGCTGCGTAAGAAAGGAGTCATCATTATGTCAGTTTCAACTCAGAAGTCGAGGACCAGGGGTAAGTTACATTACTACATCCCTTGGATTCCTGGAGTGCCAGAAAGTTTTCATCCCTGCAAGACCCTCATACACAGCCCTGAAACATATAAAAATCCATCTTTAATACTTCGTTCCTTTTCATCCCAGTCAGTGAAAAATCACATTGAGTCTCTTCCATTCTCTTGAGGGAGTAAGATTCAGATCATTTCTAGAGACTTGTTTAAAAAAAAGAAGAGAAAGAGAGATGAGTGTGGAGTAGTGATGGTACTGTCACAGTGGGAGAGAGGGAAAGTTATAAGTGAGGAGCGTGGAAGACATCAAATAGCAACTTGATATTACACATTTGCCTGCTGTCTACACTGAGTCACTTCTGTTTCCCACTGGTGTGCTGGCTCACATTTGCTTTCACAAGCGAATATGAAATCCCCTTTACAGATCTTCAGGATATAACCAAACACTACTTTTTTATATGACTATGTCATTGGTGACAAAGTCCTTGATACAATATCTTTATAGTCTTTGCATTGCCATCCTCCCTGAAAATGCATTAGATTCAAAATTAAGGACAAAACTCTTATTTATATATAAACACCAGATACTATCTTTGACTATTGGAGATATGGAGGCCAAGAAAGAGCTCCAGATGAACTGCATCTTCAGACCAAACCACAGCACAAGTCAGATATCCTATTTGCCATAAAGAGGATTCCATTCCTGCTTGGATGTTGGATGGAAGTGGAATTTAAATGAACACATCTGGACCTGAACAATCGGTTGTCTATTTGTTTAAATCTTCTTTATTCTTCTTTGGTCTCTCATGGATCCTGAAGGGAGATTTATGGTAGAAAGCCAGGTTGCCTTTAGTATAAACGGGTTCCAACAAAATGAGAAGTAAAAATACCATTCATCAAACTAGTTAACACTTTAGAAATCCTGTTTTCACACATCCTTAGAAGAACAAAACAAAGGAAGTCAACATCATTTCCATGAGTTTCCATGACTTAGAAAAACACTAGTTATGTAACAAAAGCTTCTTAATACTAGAAAATCCCATACAGATGATGAATGAACTAACAAATTAATGAATGAAAGGAAAAAGCATACCATACATTGATTGTATATAAATTACTGCATGAATGCTTCCAGCGACTATGAATTTTTTCAGACCAATTAAAGATTACAAGATTGGAATAGATAGGACAGAAAGGCAGGAAAAGCTACAGAACTGTAAACAGAAAGACCTTGGCCCCTGGGTAATGGAGGTGACTATGTTCTGGACATTTGTCCTTGTGGTGTCTTTTAGGCAGTCACAGCCAACTATTCTCAAATCCCTTATCTGAGGATGAAATTTCCCTGACCGAGCAAAAATGAAGCAGCTCATGGCCTCCTGAGGAGGTATTTTTGAAAAGTAAGCATTTCCCCCTCTTCAGAACAACCCCCTTCGAAAAGGTCAGTATTCCTGGAGAGGCTCCAAACTATCCAGTGACTCTGTAACCCTGGATTCTGAAAACAGCAACACTAACAAGAAAATTCAAGGAGATTCCTTTAAAAAACAAGCAACATAACCTGTCATTTGGTAAAGAGGAGGGCAAATGAAGATAATCACTGTTCCTGGGGTCTGGGAACCTCAGTTAGTCCAAGGTGGAGCCAGAATTGTGATTTAGCTTTTAGGTGACTGTGCCAAGCAGATGTCCTCTCAATTTTTTTTTTTTTTTTGAAGAACCAATCAGTAGCATTTTCTACATAAGCTCTAGATTGTTCCTAAATTGTCCATTTGGTACCATTATTTAATGGTGTGCCTCATGGAAATAGTATCCTGACAGGATTAAATAAACAGAAGTAAGGCTATATTGTTCTGTGTTGGAACTTTCTTCATGATCTTCTCTTACTTACAAAAGAGAGAACCCTCTTCCATCTCCATCATCTCCACTTATGGAAAAGATCTTGCCTGAAAGTTTCATTTCTCCCTAATACACTAAAGCAGTGTGGGGTAG
Source organism: Hydrochoerus hydrochaeris (assembly GCA_004027455.1). Classification (NCBI taxonomy): domain Eukaryota; kingdom Metazoa; phylum Chordata; class Mammalia; order Rodentia; family Hydrochaeridae; genus Hydrochoerus; species Hydrochoerus hydrochaeris. Next base: position 106,337 of record PVLA01002740.1, on the reverse strand, counting down.
AGGAAAGGAGCAGAGAAGTTAGGAACTGGAGTCCCAACTCCACCACCAATTGCTTGATTCAGGTAAATTCCTTATCTTCTCTGAGCCTCAGTTTCCTAAGTTGTAAAATGAGCCTAAGGTTAACATTACAGGGAGTTGTGAGGACTGTCAGACTGCTGTGACTCCAAAGTGCCTAGACCACACCGTGGACACTTGGTAAGCACTCAATGATTGCTGCTTCCAACCTTCCTGCAAAACTGACTGTGCTCAATCCAACCAAAAACGGCTTCGTTTTCCACTCACTCGTGAAGCATTTTTTTCTCCCCACATTTTTTAGTAGTGTGTATTAGTTATAAAAATTGATGTATTTCATTTTGACTGATTTATACATAACTATAACATACTTTAACCATCCCCCATCACCAACCTCCCCCCTAGTTTCACATATTTGGGGAGATTTCAATGTGTATATTATATTTTGATCATATTTATGGCCCCTATTACCTGCCCTTACATCCCTTCTTCTTTTTCCTTCCTCTTTTCCTCTTGTTTAATAATAGTCTCCCTTCTACTTTTTTGCCTTTTTTTTTTTTTTAGATTCCACATATTAGGGAGAACATGTGATCCTTGTCTTTCTGAGTCTAGCTTATTTCACTCAACATTATGGTCTCCAGATCCATCCATTTTTCTACAAATGATAAATTTTTGTTCTTTTTATAACCAAAATAGAGAGAGAGAGAGAGAGAGAGAGAGAGAGAGATGATCTCCTATTCTTTATTCATTCATCAGTTGATGACCACTAAAGTTCCATATCTTGGCTATTGTACATTGTGCTACAATAAAACTAGGTACACAGTTCTCTATGGAATCCAGACTTTAATCTCTTCAGGGATTAAAGGAATGGTATAGCTGGATCAAGTAGCATTTCTATTTTTAGATGAGTCCATATTGATTTTCATAGTGTCAACACCAATTTCCATCTCCATCTGCATTCTTTTTTCCCCTCATCCTCATCAAATTGAAAAGTGTCTGCCCAATATGTGAAGCAATCAACAGAAAAAGAGACAACCTACAGAATGGGAGAAAACCTCTCCTAGCTGCACTTCCAACAGGATTAATATTAAGAATATTAAGAATCCCAAAATCTTAACACCAAAAAATTAAATACCCCAATCAATAAGTGGCAAAAATTGAAGGCATTTTCAAAAAAAGTACAGATGACCAATAAATATATAAGATGTTCAACATCTTGAGTCATTAAGGAAATACAAATCTAAGCTACTTTGAGATTTCATCTTACCCCAGAGTGGCTACTGATAGTTAGAATGATTATCATCAAGAACATAAAAAACAATGAAGTGTCAGAGTGAATTGTTATTGACTCATTCACAGAATCCCTGTCATCGTCCTCTCTTAACACCAGAAGCACCTTGAGGACACTGAATGTGTGGTGTACAATGTCATCATTTTCCTAATGCCCAGCAAGAACTTTTGCCTGAAAAGCATTCCATGAACACTTGTTAAATAAATGATTTTTCTTGTAGCAGAACAGATCAGTGGATAAACCTTGCTTGTATCATTCTTATTTACAAGACCTTACAAGAAGCAAGAATTGATGAAGTCCAGTAACATACAAGATGGAGAAACAAAGTCATTAACATTAACAGAGTGCTTTCTATATGCTAAGGTTTTTAGGTTCAGATCTTATTTATTTCTTACATCAAGCCTGCCTTAGTTCCAATTTTACAAGTTTACAAGTATAAATAATTTACCCAGGATTTCACAGATTACAAAAGCATTTCAATTACCTTAATTGAAATGCTTCTATGCAAAGTGAAGAGATTGAAATCAGAGCCCCTGCCAGTCATACGTTTTGGTTAGCTGTCTATTTTTCCAGACACTATCTAGAAACCACAATAATAAATGAAAAACTGCTAACAACTTGGCCAATGTATAAAGTTCTCACTCTTTAAAAAGAAGGAAAAAAATCCCCAAAAATAAAAACCGAAAATGCAGTTCCCTGGAGCCCATAACTCCCACCTATTTGCTAAATTCCAAATCCTGTGGTTACCTTTTGTCTCCTTCCAATCTGCAGGGCCCTTTGCCCAATAGACAGCTACTTGAGGTTGTTTTAGAGGCTGAGCTTCACACTCTCAGCAGGCTTGCCCTAGGATTGAGAATGGTTCATTTGGCAGAAGTCTATGGAGTTTCACTATCCAAACAAACATGGGGTCAGGATCACCTCCCTTATCTCAAAGGAGAGGGGGACAGAGAACCACAGAAATAAGAGTCCTCCAGTCTTTCCCCAACACAAGAGCTCCAGATCTTCTCTCAATCTGTGTGATTCAATATTCTGATTTACTTAACAGGAAAATCTTGTTGAGGTCTTTAGCATCCTGTTTCCCAGAGGCAAACAGTTTCCATCTGATAGCTCATGGGGTCCAGGAGAAAGTAAGAGTAAGGATGCAGGTTAAGATAACAAGAGGAGGCCAAGTGTATAGAATTAAGTGTCTGAGATTATTTTGAGACACAAGTCTGTATAAGCCAAACCTAGGAACTGAAATCTTCTCAATTTAAATAGACAAGAAGCCTAGGTTGCTTTATACAGACAGAAGTCTTGTGATTGATGACGGAGCAGGCCCAAATGTGAGAGCGCTGATCATCATCATTGCCCGGGTCCCCTGTCCTGAAACTTGTGGCTCATCTCCAGCTCTCCACGACCCTGAAAACCCAACCTGCATTCTTGGACCTGCAAACCTCTTGTGTGCTGCTCTCCTCATTTCTCCTTTTGGAACACTTCTCCTTTATTGAGCACTATACGTAAGTTTCTTTTATTTATTCATTTACTTTATTTATTTATCTGCCTCATTTCACTGTTTGTTTCTACCAGTCAGTCACATAAAAGCCACCCCTAGCTGATGGCATTTCCTTGGTTTCATATTTCATACTGAAATCTTCAATTTTACAAACAGTATTTTATGCTTTGGTTCCTGGTCCATGGAATCTGTGCCCAAAATCTTAAGTACTTACTTGGGGAAATGGACCAAATTTCTACTGATCAACTCTAAATGTAAACCTTGAACTGATAGAAAAGCTTTAAGCATTAAGAAGTCTTCTACAAGAAATCTAAAGCAGAACGATGGCCCTGGCTTGGTGCACTTGGAGAGGTAAATCAAGCAGATGAGGCAGCCACTGCACTTCCATTTGTGTTGTTGGAATGAGTTCTTAACTTACACAATAGACTATGGTTCAGGATGAGAGTGAGTTAATTTGAATAATCCATAACAGGTCCTCAAATCTAGCAGCATCATGAATTAGTACATTCAATGGCTACAGGCAATTTCTGTAAACTTACACAAAATAACTTTTGCTGTTACTAGAAAAGACTTTCTTTTATAGAAAGCTAAAGTAGAGATGAGACATCTCTTATTTCATCTTAGATGAGAGAACCCAAGGAGAAGTCCCTGTGAGAGTGACCAGAGTCTCTCAGAAATATCAGGTCTCCTTGCAAGAGGAAATATGACACATACTAAATTATTTTCTCTCTTTGTTAAAAAAGGAATGATGTTTTTGACTGCTTTGGGAGGATGTGTGATGGGAGGAGAGGACAGAGGCATCCAGATTTCCAGCACTGTCATTGATTACTGGAGGGCATGGGTGCTCTTGGGAGCAACTTTGGTACCTTGACATTCTGTGCCCCAGCTCTAGGGAAACTTTTTCCAGCTGTAATAAAGAAACAAAAACAAACAACAAACAAAACTAAAAAAAAAAGAAAAAAAAACCAGCAGTGGCAGCTTCAAATGAGCCTAGTAGCATTGTGATACCTGTGAAAGATTCTCTTCAGACTTCATGACAGAAACATTCTCAGTCCCTCAGAGGTGGCAGATGATGGTAACTACAGGTAGTGGCCAGATCAGCTTCCTGGCATGAATGGCCATCACATCAACTAACTAAGGCCACAAAGAAAGAAGAGCTACTTCCACCCAATTTGGTCACTGCTATAAACCTCTGTCTTCCACAGTAAGAATTTTCTAGTTGTACTTTCTCCAAGTTTTCAAGTTGCCATCTGCAATCAACTTCAGAAAATCTTTGCTAAATCCAGCATGTTTGGATTCCTACAAGAGACCCAGAGGCGAATGAGCTCTATGTTAAATAAGTTGCATTCATCCCTGGATCACCTGCTTTTGTCTTCTACTGCCCTAATTCAATGTTTCAAATTAATAGACATTTTTAGAGAGGTTTTAGATTTATAGAAACATTGAACAGAAAATAGAGTTCTCATATACCCCTGTACCTTCTCCACACACAATTTCTCTATTGCTAGTACCTTGTATTAGTGTAGCAAATTCATTATAATTGATAAATCAATATTTGATGTGTTATTAACTAAGGAACCAAGGTTCATAGTTTATAGTTCACTTTTTTACAGTTTTATGAATTAAGGCAAATGTACTTCATATATTCATCATTACAATAACATGCAGAATAGTTTAACTGGTATTTAAAAAGTTTTATCCTAAACTTTGTGTTTTCTGATCCTTTATTTCTGCTAATATTTGTCACTTGAAATGGGCTTAAACTCTATTCCAAGTCCTTCTGTTCATGCTTTTGCTCATACTTTCCTGCTTTGGACTTGGTTAAAAATTATATTGTTACCTAACTGTCAATCTGTTTATTCACATTTCTGACCTTTGCATAGTTACTTCCACACACTTATGGTAAGGATAGTGAATTTACATGTATAAAGCATTTTAATAATGAAAAGTAACTTTATGAGATATATCCTAGCAGAGTGTTGTTTCATTGTATAATGTCTTCAAATATTAAAATACAAAACTTTGGAATTATAACAATTTTATTTCATAGTTAAAGATTTAAGAGAAAAAATTTGTCTGCTACCTATTTATTCCTTCCTCTCTTACCCCAAGATCCAACCTCTGGCAAATAATGATCTCTTTATAGTATTTATTGTTTTACCTTTTTAAGACTGTCATAGAGTTGGAGAGAGTGTGTAACCTTTTTAAGACTGGTAATTTTCATTAGTGATATACATTTAAGATTCTTCCAGCAAGTTAAACACAAAGCTCATAGAAGAGAGGAAATTGAAAAGATTAGAGCACAAATCAATGCAATTGAAACTAAAAAAACAATACAAAGAATTAATGAATCAAAAGTTGGTTTTTGAGAGAATAAATAAAATTGACAAACCTCTAGCTAACCTTATCAAGAAAAAGAAAGAAAAAAACCCAAATTCACACAATAAGGACTAAATAGAGGAAAATTACTATAAATCCCATGGAAATTCAAAAGATCATGAATACCTACTTTGAAAATCTCTACTCACACAGAGTAGAAAACACAGAGGAAATGGACAGACTTCTAGAAACATATGAACTACCAAAGCTCAACCAAGATGATATAGCAATTTTGAACAACCCAATATCAGCTATTGAAATTTAAAATGTAATTAAAAACTTACCAACAAAGAAAAGCCCAGGTCCGGATGGATTCACAGCTGAATTCTACAAGAAATTTAGAGAAGATTTGATGCCAACACTCCTTAAACTCTTCAATGAAATTGAAAAGGAAGCAATCCTCCCTAAATCATTCCCACAGGCAAGTATTACTCTGATACCAAAACCAGAGAAAGACCTGACCAAAAAGGAGAACTACAGGCCAATCTCTAATCTACTAATGAACATTGATGCAAAGATTCTCAATAAAATACTGGCAAATAGAATGCAGCAAATCATCAAGAAGATTATACATCACGACCAAGTGGGATTCATTCCAGGAATGCAGGGATGGTTTAACACACACAAATCAATAAAGCTAATACACCACATCAACAAAGTCAAAAACAAAAACCATATGGTCATCTCAATAGATGCAGAAAAAGCTTTTGATAAAGTCCAACAAATGTTCATGATAAAAAACCCTTCAAAAACTAAGAATACAAAGTGTCTATCTCAATCTTATAAAGGCCATCTATGACAAACCAATAGCCAACATTATACTAAATGGACAAAAACTGAAAGCTTTCACTTTAAAATCAGGAACACTATCACCCCTCCTATTCAATATAGTTCTGAAAACACTAGCCAGGGCAATCAGACAAGAAAGAGAAATAAAAGGAATAAAGATAGGAAAGGAAGAAGTTAAATTATCATTAACTGATGACACGATACTATATATAGAAGACCCAAAAATACTCCATTAAAGGACAACTAGAGGTGATAAATTCAGCAGAGTAGCTGGATACAAAGTCAATGCTCAAAAAATTAATAGTATTCCTGTACACACACACAAAAAAAAATTCACTGAGAGAGAAATTATGGAAATATCACCCTTCACAATAGCACCTAAAAAAATGAAATACTCAGGAATCAACCCAACTAAGAATGTAAAAGATCTATATGCTGAAAATTATGCTATGGTAAAAAAGGAGATTGAAAAGGATATTAGAAAATGGAAGGGCATTCCTTGTTTTTGGCTAGGAAGAACCAACATTGTGAAAATGGCCATACTCCCAAAACAGTTACACAGTTTTGATGCAATCCCAATCAAAATGCCATTAACATACCTCACAGATCTAGAGAAAACACTCCTAAAATTCATTTGGAAACAGAAGAAACCTAGAATGGCAAAGGTAATTCTGGGCAACAAAGGCAAGGCAGGAGGCATCTCATTTCTTGACTGGAAACTATACTACAAAGCCACAGTGATAAAATCAGCATGGTATTGGCAAAGAAATAGAAATGGAACAGATTAGAAGATGCAAACACAACTACAAAGACACTCATCCTCCTGATATTTGATAAAGGGGCTAAGCATGTTCACTGGAAGAAAGATAGCCTCTTTAATAAATGGTGTTGGAAAAATTGGCTCTCCACATGCCAAAGACTGAAACTAGATCCATGCCTATCACCATGCACAAAACTAAAGTCTAAATGGATCAAAAACCTAAATATTAAAACAGAAACACTAAATCTACTGGAAGACAAGGGAGGTAGAGGTCTTGGAGACATAGGGATAGGCAGAGAATTCATGAACAAAATGCAAACTGCATGGGAAACACTTCAAAGGATCAACAAGTGGGATCTCATATTATTGAAAAGTTTTTGTGCTTCAAGAGAAATCACCAACAGAGTGAAAAGAAAACCAACAGAATGGGAAAAAAATTTAGCCAACAACCCCTCAGACAAAGGACTTATATCCAGAACATATAAAGAACTGAACATATAAAGCCCTCAAAATTCAAAGACCCTCTCCAAAGATGAGCATCTGAGAGGAACATGTATTTCACAGATGAAGATACACAAATGGCAAATAAATACATGAAGAAATGTTCACCATCACTGATCATTTGAGAAATGCAGATTAAAACAGTACTGAGATTTCATCTCACTCCAGAAAGAATAGCTGCCATCAAGAAATCAATTAATAACAAATGTTGGTGAGGCTGCGGGGGAAAAAAGAACACTGCTCCACTATTGGTGGGAGTGTAGACTGGTGCAGCCACTATGGAAATCAGTATGGAGGATTCTCAGAAGACTAGGATTGGAAGTTCCATTCAACCTAGCTATTCCCCTCCTGGGTATTTTCCCAGAAAAACTGAAAAGGTCATATCACATTAATATATGTGCACCCATGTTCATAGCAGCACAATTTGTAATAGTTAAATCTTGGAAACAACTAAAATACCCATCAACCTCAGAGTGGATGAAGAAGATGTGGTATTTTTATACAATGAAATATTACTCACCTATAAAAAGGGATGATCTTGAGGGCTTCATAGGTAAATGGAAGCAACTTGAGACTATCCTCATAAGTGAAATAAATGAGAATCATATTAATAAATATGACATTGTGTCTCAAGTGCAAAAAGTAATAAGAACTTTAGGAGTAATAAAACCCAAAATGTGTAATTGCTATTGTAAAAAAAAGAGGAAAAGAAAGTGCTCTACAGGACATAACTGCATGTATGTTTAAGTGTGTAGGATTGATAACCATATTATTAAGTTTTTGTTGGATCATTGAACAGAACTGTTTGCCATCTCACTGTTTGAATGTCTACTTTGTATGCTTTAATTTGGTAACTTGAACAACTATTTCTAAGAGGAAAATGTGTAATTTATCAACTAGTGATTTCTTACTGTTTTTTTTTGAAATTCTGTATTATTTCTACCCTTTTTCTGTTTTGCTTTTTTGTTCTCTTTAAATAAAATTTTTGAAAAAAGATTCTTCCATGTTTTTCTTTTTTCCAATTTTTATTTTTTATTAGTACATTCTTGAAGTACATAATGTACATCATTGTTGTTCTAACTTGCATTTCCCATATAACATATAATATGGAGAGCCTTTTCATGTGTGTGGGTTTCCCCCATCTGTATGTTCTTTTTGGTGAATGTCTGTTCAGAATTTTTGTCCATTTTTAAGTAGTTTGTTTCCTTATTGTTGAGTTGTAACATTTCTCTGCATACTGTGAGTATATCTTTTTGTAGGTACATGTTTTTGTAGACATTGTCTCCCAATATGTGTCTTGTTTTATATTTCCTTAATAGCGTCTTTCACAGGGCATATGGTTTTAATTCTAATGAAGTTCCCCTTAGCAATGTATTCAATGATGATACATTTTTGTCTTATCTCTAGAAAGTCATTTTCCTGCCATACCCAATCACTTACAATACCTTCTAGAAGCTTTATTATTTTGAGGTGTACATTGATATCTGTTATTAATACTGAGTTAATTTTTGTGAAAAGTGTAAAGTCTGTGTCTAGACTCTAATTTTTTAGCATGTGCATGATCTGCTGTTTCCTCACCATTGTTAAAAGATTATCCTTTATCTATTCAATTTTCATTACTCTTTGGTCAAAGACCATTTAACTCTATTTATGTAGGATCTTCCTGAGCTCTCCATTCTGTTCTACTGATCTATATGTCTATTCTTTCACCCTGGTGATTATGATAGCTTTTACTTAGTCTTAAAGTTGGTGGCACTGGTCCTGCAAATTTTTTCTTCTTCAGTCATGTGTTCACTAGGTCTGCTATTTTGCTTCTCTGTATAAACTTCAGAATCAATTTGTCAAAACTCACCTAACAATTAGCAGGAATTCCGATTAGGATTGTGTTGGATCCATAGATCAGGTTTGAAAGAACTGACTTCTTCATAATGTTGCTCCCTATCTATCCATTAATATGGAGCACCTCTTCATTTATTTAGAGCTTCTTTAATTTCTTTCAGAATTTTATGGTTTTTCTCATACATATATTTTGCATAGTTGGTAAGTTAGTATACACACATAAATTTAAGTATGTACCTGAGATTTCTTCTTTTGGTAATAATGTGAATGATGTTGTGCTTTTTTTTACCTTTAATTTCTAGCTGCTCATTATCATTATATTGGAAAGCAATCGACATTTGTAGATTAACTGTGTGTACTCAAACTTGCTATAATCACTAATTAGTCCAGGAGATGTTTTTGACAGTCCTTTGGGATTGTCTATGCAGTCATGTTATCTAGAAACACAATTTTTTTCTTTTTTTATTGCCTTTTCTCATAATGGATATCATGCTTATGAATGTTCATTTCCATATCAACATTTATTCTAATAGCCATATCTTTACAATTGATTTTAAATTACCAACTGTAGACAGTTTCCTTTCATTCGATTGAATGTTAGTAAGCCTATTCTTACATGAATTCCTACAACTGTGGTCAATCAGCTTCTCTAGGGTAAGAGATGTGTTAGGGAAATGGTGAACTGTATTCCTCACATTCCTGTGGGATAGAATGGTAGAAACAGTGGTTGGAGGGTAGGCACAGTTATGAGACACCCAATTTTGTTTTTAAAAAATGAATAGTTTGTCTCAACAATTGCTAGTTTATCCTAAATAAATCTTTAATGTTGACTTTAAATGAATTATGCAAGTGAAAAATTTCCAAACCTTTAAAAACAATTGAAAAACTCAGCAAAGTTGTGGTCATGTGAGTAAAACATCCATATCCATAGGAAACAATCAAAAACTAAACGTTTTTATGGTATTCTATTTTACAGGACATGGACACATAAATGTTCTCAGATGAAGCAAAATCCAGTACAGGGAATTTCCTAAGTTGTTTTAACTTGGGACTGCCACTGTGTGTGTGTGTATGTGTGCGCATGTGTGTGATCATTTTATGACTTTCAGAGTAAAACTTTTCTACCCAGAGAACCTAATCTTCTGCATCCTTCAGTACCACAACCTAATGCCTATTGTTACATGTCAGTGAGATGCACAAATTATATCTTTTAAAGTGAAAAGACTAATAGAGACACTTTACTGTGAAGGTGATGTGTAAGACAGAACTTGTGGTAAATAGGATCCTTGGGGAAAGAAAGTGTCATCATTAAGGAAGGTACAACTACTCCTGAAATCAGGAAAAGGGAAGTAAACTGTGATTTTCTTCAAAAGGATAGATCTGCAGGGTCCTACTAGTGGTTTAAATAAGCTACTTGCACATTTCAAAACAAAAAGGATGAGGAAATTACAAGCTGTCACTTTTATTGACAACTTCCCTCCAACCTGAGCCAGTACTTACATTGATACATCTGAAACGCATCTGTGTCTTTCAGAGACATCTGGGAGTTTTCGGAGAGATGGCCAGAAGACTGGCACACTGCTGCCAGAGCGGTTTATGCCACGCCTCTACTGGGCAAGCGGCCCTGGTCAAGTAGCACATAGCATCCACCTCTAAGGTTTCCTGAGCAAAGGACAGAGATTGGGGTGGAGGATGGGAGCTAGGAAAGAGGAAAAGTTATTCTAATACATTTCAAAAATTCAACTTTCAATTGAAATTCCACGCTTAATCAAAAACAGTAATAGTCTCCACTAAATACCTATGAAGGCCTGCTAAAAATATGTGAGGTTCATCTGCAGTTCAAATCTCAGAATTATTTTTATGTCCCAGCTTAGGCCTATCAGAACTGCCACGAAGCCTTTAATTGTTTTCCAAGAAGACTGTCTGTCTATGCAAATGGACGAGCATGTTCTTTTCTCACAAAATGAAGCCAGTGTGAAGGAAACTTGACAAATCTTTCATTGCCATTTTATTCGAAGCTAAGAGCAGAGCTGTTGCTTTTTTATCGACTTTATGAAAACCTGTTGGAGCTTCAGTTTTCTAACCTGGAGAGTAGATTGTAGGATTAAATGTTTTATATACATATATGTGTTATAGAACCACTGTCGCACTACACAGTACTGTTCACTGCCTGGCGTAAGGTCAGTTGCTAATTGCTTTCCCCTCTCTGGATGATGTTACCCCTTTGATCATGCATAGGTTAGCCCAGTGATCAGACTTACAGTGTAGTGAGCCATAGCTGTGTTCCACAGACCTATATTCACATGAAAAGGTAAGGCATTGTCTGAAAAGTTCAACTTGGAAACCCAGTGCTTTTAAGATATGTGATCCAGCTGTAAACCAAAGTCACTGTGTCTCCTGAGACTGGTAATAAATTTCACTGTGCTCTACCCCTCATTCATTGGGAGGTTCTGTGTTTTGTCTAAGATATCTGCAAAATCTCAGGAGCTTATATCCTCATGGTCTGTTTGGCTGCCCAGCTTCTGCTGAACTTCTAAATTCATCTGAGGCCCATGTCCTATTCTCCTCACCCCTCCCCAAGTGAAATTCACCCCCAATCTCCCACCCACACTCATACAATTCTCCTAAAAATAGGGCCAAGGGTTTAGCTCAGCGGCATAAGCACTTGCCTGGCAAGTGCAAGGTGGTGAGTTCAATCTCCGGTACAAAAAAAAAAAAAGTAAAAACTCTCCTAAAAATAATTCCTGTAAACCACTGAATATGTGGCAGACTTACTGAAGATTTGAGGATGCAGAGATTGTACATCACAATAACAAAAGCAACTGAATGCACAATACTAAGCATCCCATGCAAATAACATTGTCTTGCTGTTTATCTTTCTCCAGAGTTTTCAGCCTTCCTCCTTTTTCTGTCATACCCTGTACATCAAGAGTCTCTTTCCTTTATTTGCAGAAAGAGATTTCTCTCTCATTTCCTCCCTGGGCCTGAGTCTTCTTTGGCATTTCCAGGGACTCTCATGTGCCCCGATAAGCAGAGAACTTTCGTTGGACTCTCAGAGGAAATAGCAGAGGCTGTGATGTATTATTTTTCCTTTCTTTGCATTTCCTATGCCTAGTTGTCTCTGTAAATAGGAAAAAACAGTATAAAGATTCTTCCTCAAATTCCTAAGACAATTCAAAGTGCTTTTTAAAAGTTAAAAAAAAAAAAATTTTTTTTTTTGTAGTACCGGAAATAGAACTCAGGGCCTTGCACTTGCCTGGCAAGTCCCCTACCACTGAGCTACATTGCCAGGCCTAAAATACTTATTTTTGTATTATTTTAGGACCAGAGAAATATTTAACAGATTCCACATACCCACAAGCACACCTTCTCCCATTATTAGCACCTTGCACTAGTATGGTAAATTTGTTATAAGAGATTAATCCACATTGATGCAATATTATTACCAAAAATTCATAGTCTGCATTATGTTTCATTATTTTGTATTGTACATTCTATGCATTTTGCAAATGTATAATGGCATGTCTATCTGATTGTATCATATAGAACTGTATCACTCTATCAAAATCCGTAAATCTATCCCACTCTCCTTTTCCCCAATCCCAATTCCTGGCAGACACTGATCTTTTTATTGTTTTTTCCAAAGTGTCATATAGTAGGTAGTCTTTGAAAATTAGCTTTTTTGACTTAGCAATCTGTTTTTAAAAGTTTTCCCATTTCTTTCTGTGGCTTCATAGCTCATTTCTTTTTAATGCTGAATAATAAACCATTATCCAGATGTACCATAGGTCATTTATCCATTCACCATCTATTACTGAGTTAGAAATTAGAGTGAGGGCCATGCTTTTCCATATGATAAATATCTTCTTACTACACAAAAATTGTTTTTTTTTCCCCAGTGATGGAAATTGACCCCAGGTCCCTGAACATGCTGGCACACACCCTACCACTGAAACAATTGTGAGTATGTTGCTGTAGAGGATGACTAGGGTTTGTTTGTTAAATAATTATTTCCTTGAAAACAACCTTCCCATCCCAATAATCCACCTGGGGATTTTATAAGTTAAATCATCCTCAAGTAAAATCATAAAAAATGACCAAACTTGTAGTCCATATACAAAAATTTTCCTCTCAGGTGGATTGAAGTTTTGCTATTCAGAGACACTAGAGAAAGATAACAAATAATTCTGTTATTCTATCAAATCTCTAATTTATATTGGTTTCACTCACAAAGGAAATCTCTATGGCCAACACTGCCTCCAAATTAAATCCCCAAATTAACTCGAGTCGTGTTTTGCTGCCATGTGCACCATCAGAAAAGAGACTTATTCTGTTTAATGTAAATTTCCTTGTTTGTTTATTTGCCCCCTTGAAATGCCATTGCACAATTCTTTGAGGTCAGAAATCATTCCCCCTGAGGAGCCCAATGATGGGCATTCTCACTTGTGTACATTCTGTTTTGGAAAATACACAAAACATTAAGAATAACAGGGGGAGAGAGTCAAGGATTAGCAACTGTCACTCTGTATTATACTGTGTTGCTGAACTATGAAGCTTGATAGACTAGCTGTAGTAGATGCATTTTGACTTATGAAATTTTTAATGGTTTTGTCCACATATTAACTCCGTCACAAGTAGAGAAGTACTGGAGATGCCAGTTGACTGGACTGGATATTTTTCCTCTTTCTTCTTTTTTCTCCTTCCCCTCCTTTTTCCCCTCCTCCTTCTTCTTGTCCTCCTCCTTTTCTTTTCCCTCATCTTCTTCCTCACCTTTCTTTTTCTCCTTTTCCTTCTCCTCCAGCTCCTCCTTCTTTTTCTCCAACATCTAAACAGTTTTGATCATTTAGGTGTGGAGCTCTATTGGGATACCTTAGCAATGCTATTTTTCTGGGGTCATTTTCCTTAATACCAAGTGTGCCCTTTTAACATATGAATTCAAATTTTCCTTTATTTGAGGAATTTTTCTTGAATTATATATTTAAAAATATATTTCATTGAGTCTGTTCTTTGGGAACTCCAATTGTAAGCAGGTTGGATTTCTTTGCTTGTCTTTTATAAACTTTTTGTTAACGTCATTTACATCCTTATTTCTGTTTTATCCTGTGTGCTTTTCAAGTTTATATCATTGATGACACTTAAGATTTTTTCCCTTTGGTGCTATTTATTCTTGATGTTTTAATTTAGAATAACCTTTTTCCATCTTCTAATTTCTTCTTTAATCTTGACAACTTCTGTTTCATATCTTTGTCCTCTATGGTCACATCTTCCCCGTGCTTGCACTTACTTTATTATCTACCCTAAGACTCATGACTGCTTTATCTAGTTTCAAATTTTTATATTGCAATGTCAGATGCTTTTACCTATTTTGTGATAACATTTTCTAGACAAATTTTACCTTTCTATAGGAAAGTTGTACTTCTATTTAGTGTATGGTTTTTGTGTATATGATAAACACATTCTTTTTCTTTTTTACTCACACTGTAATGAATTCAGCTTCCTTTAGCTGTTTGAGGAGACTGCTAAGGATGGAGGTAGGGGGTAGGTATCTTGCCATCTTCACTATTTGAGGAATCCCTCTTTTCTCTCTGCATCAGAGCCCAACTGCTCCAATATGATGCTGCCATCTGGCTGTGCATCCTCTTCCTCTCATCTTCTGACCTGGTTCAGGAGTCCTTCTATATTCAGTCTACTATCAGCAGAGTGTTATACCACCTATCACTATTCCCGGAAAAAAAAATTCAAAGTATGATTTTTTTTTAATGAATGCATATCATTATTACATTACCAGAAAGCTGAAAAGTTATAAGTTGAAGCATGGTTAAGTTGGGCACCCAGCAATATCCATTGCCAGAATCTGTCAGATTTGCATGGAGACGTTGTAACTCACAATTTTATATCCAGTCTTCAAGGAATAAAGGCGATCTCCATATTTCCCTTCCCTTTAAAAATTTTCAATGATTAGTTTCTCTTGTTTAAAGATGGCTTCTAAAACACTTTAAATAACTACATAGCTTATGTTTAGGATTTACATTGCATTTCTTTCACAATGCAGTGCTATAGCACAGCACTATCTAAAAGATTCTTAAACAAAACAAAAACAAAAGCAAAAGTTTCTTAGACAAAAATAATGACAAATCAGGGAAAATATACTTTCAGGCATGTCACAGACAAGGACTTTTCATTTTGATAGGGAATTCCTAGGAAAACAGTTCCTAGAAGGTGAGCACCCCAAAACTTAAAACTGGCAAAGAATCCAGGTAATTTAAAGAAGAAAAACAAGTAGCCTTTAAACACCTAAATATAAGTATTAAAATAGAAATTCAACTAAATCTACATTGATAATTACTTTATTATAACTTAGATAAACATAATCCAAGAGTCACTATACACTTTATTGTTGATGTATTTACAAAAACAGGTTGTCTCACATACTGCTTGTGAGAAAAATGGATTGTGAATATTTATCTAAATATCAAATACATTTTCCCTTTGGCCAAACAACTCCCAGATGTCTTACAGGTATCTTGCAATCATATTAAAAGATATCTGTACAATACTAATGTTAGAACATATTTGGTGATAGCTCAGGTATTCACCAACAAGAGATTGATAATATAGATCATGGTATGTTCATTTGTTCAGTAAAAAACCAGACAGCTGTAAAAAAAAAAAATGAAGTTCTTTGTGCACTAGTCTGAAAAGATCTTTCAGACCAATTAAGTGAAAAGGAGCAAAATACATCACCAGGTACATGAGGTTATAGTTGCAAACAAAACACAGAAAAGATAGACAGACACTAACAAAAATATATACCCATGAAAGTCAAAAGGGAGTAGCAAAGAAGCCAGTGTGGCTGGAGAGGAAATACAAAAGGGGAAGAAAAACAAGAGATGAGAACAGCAAGATTTTGTCACACCACTCTGTGTCATGTAAGTCCTAGGGAAGATGTCAGCTTTTAGAGTAAGATGGGACACCACTAGGGGATTTTAGGATAAGTCATGACATTATCTAACCTGTGTGTTAAAAGGGGCATTTTATCTGTTGTGTTGATAATAGATTGTGAAGGGATCAGGAGCAATAGCAAGGAACTTAGTTAAGAGGCTCTTGTAATAATGCAGGTGCTAACTGACAGTGGCTTGGACAGGAAGGACATGTGAGAGAAAGAGAAGACGTAATGATCCTCTAACCCTTGCACCATCTTCTTTCTCCCCCAGTGACCTGTGAGCCCACATGCCTCTGAAGGAATCTGCTGAGCCTCAGGGCTTTCTCATCCTCCCTCCTTATCGGCTCTTTTTCCTTATTGTGATGCTTCCTTTTCTTCTGAATCTCAGAAGAGCAATTTCTAAATTAATTTCATTACTACCTGTGCATCAGAGATTGATTGGCACCACAGCATCACTGAAGAGGCTGACAAACGCCATGATCAGGTTAAGTTTAGACTGATAATTTTAGCCATATGGGGAGGAATAATTGGCAGAGATCAAGTTCTCCTTAAATGGTGAAGAACAAACAAGGAGATGGTGTAGGAAGAGATATGAATGGGACTGACATTGATAAAATAGAAGGATTGGCAACCAGAAGGTCAGCTTTAATCTGAAGACGATGGCATCAGCCTTGTGCTTATGTGATACCCTTCATGATCATTCACTGGCAGAGGCACAGGCTGACGTTACATGACATGATGGGCACTGAGGGAAGAGGAAGTACAGCAGCCTAAATTGAAAAAGGCTTGTTAAGGGGGTTTGATCTGATAGACCACTCTGTCCAGCTGGGAGCACAAGGGCACTAAGGAAGAAAGACGGAATGAGAAGACGTTGGAAGGTTCATAAAATCAAAAAATTGGTAAATACATGGGAACCAAAGAAAGAACTAGGAGTATTTATAACTTTGGTCAGAGTAGATTATTTAAATTAAAAAATTTTTCCTAGGTGGTGATGAGTTTTGCAACGTGGTATTGGGATTATAAGTGGAGTGTGAAGCTAGGGGAGCAACATACCAAGGAGTGGCTTGAAAATAGAAAAAGAAAGAAAGAGAAAGAAGAAAGAAAGAAGAAAGAAAGAAAGAAAGAAAGAAAGAAAGAGAGAGAGAGAGAGAGAGAGAGAGAGAGAGAGAGAGAGAGAGAGAAAGAAAGAAAGAAAGAAAGAAAGAAAGAAAGAAAGAAAGAAAGAAAGAAAGAGAAGAAAGAAGGGAGGGAGGAAGGAAGGAAGGAAGGAAGGAAGGAAGGAAGGAAGGAAGGAAGGAAGGAAGGAAGGAAGGAGGAAAGGAAGGAAGGAGAAAGAAATCATATATTGTGATATTTCAACTTTACTTGAATAAGAACCACCTAGAAGATTGATAAACCTCCAGGTGTGTTTGTGAATGATTGACTTTTAGGCTACAAACTGAGGAGGGAATATTCATCCAGGATGTGGGTGGTACTAACTGATAAGCCTGTAACCTAGACAGAATAAAAAGGGAAAGAAAAAGGAAGTATATCCTGTTTGTTTATTTGCTTGCTTGGTTGGCTTTGTTTTGTTTTGTTGTTGTTTTAGTGGTTTGTTTGTTTGTTTGTTTGTTTGTTTTGAGACAGAGTTGCCCTATGTAGACCAGGCTGGCCTCCACTTCACAGTAACCCTCCTGCCTCAGCCTCTCAAGTTCCAAGATAACAGGCATGTGTCACCATGCCTGCTTTTCCTTTTTCTTCAGGAGAGCCCTACTTTTCACCATTTCCTCCACACATTGGTCTCCAGTTCCTTCAGACTTCCAGCACAAACTCCAGCCTTCAGACAGACTTCTCAGGTTTCCAACACAGACTTATATTGGTCAAACGCCAGGGAGTTTCCAGGCCATCAACCTTTTACTGGATCCTCTGGTTCTTTGTATTCTTCCGCCTCTGATTCTGCCGACAGCCACTGGGGCTCCTTCCCTTGTGATCTTGTAAGCCTACCTAATAAACCCCTTATATAATTACACATACCTTTTATATTGAGTCTGTTTCTCTAGTGAACCCTAACTAATACGCAGAACGAGACAGACAGAGAAGAAATGTTTTCTGACTTAGAAAATTGATTTAGCTTCTCATCTTCTTAAAGGGAAACTATTCTTTGAAAAACAATAATAATATGAATGAGAGAGTAGGACAGGGTCACTCGTAGGTAGAACTGTTTCTTGTAGGGAGCTTTTTTTTTAATAGAGAAAAGCCTGCTTTCACTTTGAATCTTTGAATCTCCTTTGTCTACAGTTATCAGATTAAGAGTGGCAAGAGGAAATGTGGAGATATGACCCTCACCTTAAAGATTGCAGATATAGTTGCTTGAAATCCACTTACCTCTCCCCTTCCATGTCCCGATTTAGGTTCATCTGATTAACCCTTATTTATGAGGTTTCTTGAGTGTCACTTTTCCCCTTCTGGGTATTTTCTCAAAGAAGTTAAAGAAGTCATATCACAGCAATGCATGCATAGCATTTATAGTAGCACAATTTATAACAGCTAAATCTTAGATGGAGTTTGTACGTCCACCAACAGAGGAAAGGATAAAGAAAATGTATTTTCACACATTGAAGTACTACTCTGACATGAATAAAGATAAATGGGAGTCACTTGTAGGATTCATCTTGAGACTATAATTTGAAGTGAAATAAATCAAAAACACAAGTATAAATATTTCATGGCTTCTCTTATGTAAAAAATCCAAATTATAAATACAAAACAAAATAAAATAAATGATAACAGGAACTAGGGAGACAAATCTTTCTCAAATGAGAAGAGTATTAAGGAATGGAGTGGGGAAGGAGGAGGAAAAGGGGTTAAACAGTAATTAAGATGCGTTATGTACATATACCAACTCTTCTCACAGAATGTGAGCATCACATATTGCAAACATGTAGTAATAAAAAGGTAATAACCATAAAGCATAAAATAGAGATTTATGAATTTCCTGCTCAGACAAAGCTAGTTAAGCTATATAAGGAAAAATCAACTTTGCTTGATTTTTTTAATGTGAATGAAACTTAGTTTATTTCTTGTAATGCATCTGATAACCATAAACAAAGCTTCACCCTCCAAAAATGGTATAATCACCTTAACATATGGGAACCCCTAGTATAATAGAAAATAATTGTAAAAGTTGCATAACATCTTTTTGTCTCATGTGCTATTACATAGTATATTCCTTTGAAGTCTTACTACTATAAGATTGAGGCCTTTGGATTATGATCTGTACTTTCTCTTATTTTATGATAATAAACCTTTAAAATTTGTCTAACTTGTTCTCATTTTATTTTTGACACTTTGTGGTGTTAGCAGTGGAATCCTAAAAGGTTCTCTGATGAGCTTCTGTGTAACTAGATCCTGATATGTACAAAATCCATTACACTTTCTCGCCACATCCAGAGTTACTAGTTAAATCTCAAATCTGAGATCACTATTTCTTCTATATAAAAAGGTAATTCTGTTGTCTGAGCTTGGGCAGGCTTGCCCTTTTCTATTCAACAGGTAAAACTGGAGACCTTGTTTCCTTGCATCCCAGAATAGTAATTCCTTGGGCTAAATTTTCTGTAGCTTCTTAGCCACCTTAGGGAAATCAAAAGCTAGGCTGTTTCTTCCTAGCCCACAACATCTGGAAATTCTTCTGGGATGCTGACCACCGACATGTTTAAGAACTATCGGTTTGAGACACAGGAAGACAAATATCAGTTGTTCTCACTGATTTATAGAAACCAGTAGGTCAAATTCTTAGAAATACAGAAAGACATAGCAGTCACTAACAGTGAGAAAAGGAAGAGACAAAAGAAATTAAGGGGGATTTTTAAGGACTGGGAAGAGTGCTGGGGGAGAAATGAGAGAGTCAAGTATAGAAAAATAAGGAGGGGCACAATCAGTGCACATAATGAATCTCATTAATTTTATAAAAATAATAAGAAAAAGAACTATGGATTGGAATCTTATGCCTCTTTGGAGAAAAAAATGGGTTAACGTTACTGGAAATAACTTGGAATTACTGTTCCCACTTTTGAGAAAATGTAACAATTAAAATAGCCTGTCTTAAAGGCACAGTTGAAGATAGAAGACATAACATCTCTGAAAAACAATAAAATACATTTTTAGTATGCAAAATGACTCTAAAATAGACTCACAAAGAATCCTTACAGTGTCCTAATGAGAACGCAAAGGCCAAAATTCAGATGGACTCAACTGCCGAGAAAGAGCCACCTGATAATCCCTCTGCTCCTCTCCACCCTCAATTGTCTGAGTATTCTGAGTCCACTGACCCACTGATCCTTTGCCCTTTCCTCCAAAATCCCTCAGCAACAAATGTTCTTTATGACCTGAACCTAACGCAACTAGGGTACCAGCCTTAGTAGAATTTAAAGATTGGTCTCAAGCTGAACTGTAAGCCTCCACAAAGGATCTTTCAATTAAAAAAAGAATCCAGAATTCTCTGACTAACAGCAAATTTTTCATGGGGTAGTCAGTACTAGAAATGGTCAAAAATGGTCACAAGAAATCAACTCAGTGATCCCATTAAAGATTTAGCTACTCCTGCCAAGTGTGTCATAAAGAATAAAAAAAGCTAGAAAATATGACAATTGAAGTTACAACTAAGGATTTTCCTGTGAGAATAGACTGGACCATAATCTAATCTTGTAAAAAGATGACTCTGCTTTGGACTAACATTATCAACTTAGAAGATATATTGAAATTGCACTCTGGTCTTAGTGGCCAAAACACAATGAAGTGGTTTTGTCAGTCCATTTTGTTAATGGACTATGCAGACAGATAAGTGATTTACTAAGGAAAGATAAACTAGAATGGTAATTCCCTTGAGAGTTACAACATTTAACAGAACATTTTAAGAAAACATTCAAACTAAAAAGAAACCAAGTATCAGATAGATTTATTACCATGCCATTCCATCCTAATATTAAAACACCTTCCTTCAATAACTCTTTCAATAAAGGTACTTATTATTGTAAGCAAAAAGAACATTGAACAAGGACTTTCCCTGTGAGTCCCTAAAATAGTCTGCTTAAGCCATAGGATTGGTTGTGCAGGCAGACCTTCAGCCTTGCCTACTGCGGTAGTAGTCAGTATCAACAGGGCTCTGAGGGATTGCCCAGCACGCTACTTCCAGAAATTCCTCTAAATCAACAAACAAAACTTGAAATAGATGAAATTTGCACTGTGTTGGTAGACACTAGAGCAACTTTCTCTACTTTAAACTCCATAGTAATACACGAAGAACTTCCTCAGAGTAAAAAAAAAAAGTTTTTTAAATGTCAGTGTTGAGAGTTTTCAATAAAATTTGAGAGACTCCTTTCCTGGATTTGTAACTGTCACCCAAGTCTCTTTTTCTGAAAGTCATTCTTTTCTATTATGTAATACTGCCCCAGGTAGTAAACTGTTTTCTAAACTGAGAGGTCAAATCAAATTTCCTTAGGAGAAATAACTAGAAATCCTAGAACTATACTGACATATTATGTGTTCTATGGGACAAAATTGATTGTGCTAAGAGGGCTATTGAATTTCATTATAATATAAGTATTAATGAAGAATTTAATGCTTCATGGACCTCTTCTAAAAGGTAAAAAAAATTAAAATTACTGAACTTATTAAAATTCATATCGATCCTTCAAAACCTAAACAGTCTCAGTACCCTTTAAAACCTAAAACCATACAAGGAAGGATTCCCCCATATAATAGAGGACTTGATGAAACAAAGTCTTATTGCCCTCACACTGATTTTTATAATACTCCAATCCTACCTGTCCAAACCCTCATGGATTGTGGTGAGGATTTGCACAAGATTTTAGATCTAGAAATTAAATGACTATTCCAGGAGTTCGGTGGTGCCTAACCCAAGCTCTCTAATGGTAAATGTGCTTATTGAATCCAAATGTTTCAAAATAATGGAATTATGCTCCACTTTTTTGCCACTTTTGTAGACAAAAAAAGGCAGTATTTGTTGCCTTTACTTAGAAAAACCAACAGAATACTTAGTAATACCTCAGGAATTTTCAAAGGCTCCTTCATATAAGATTTTAAAACTACAATTCCATAGAAATTCTACTCTGATTCAATGTATACAAAGATTTTCATCTTTCTGCTTCATTTAAAAAGGACATGGGAAATGATTCAGGAACTGATTTGACATCTTTCCTGCCACAGCTGGCATAGGAAGGTCATAAAGCTTCCCAAATCATACTTGAGCTCTTTTAAGGACTAGCTCATTAGACAGATCATGATTGATCTTCAAAAAGACTCTATCTCCAGGGGGGAAAAAAGGTATCAAAAATTATCCAGAACCACCAAGAGGATTCCATGAACTTGAAGGACATTATTGCAGGTCCTGTGTCACCAGTTTGTCATGTCTCCTCCACTCTGTGAATTGACCAAAAATAATACTCAGGAGCCTCTTAATTGGATAACAAAATGTGAAAGGTTCTTACTGAATTCAAATGAGTTTTAAAAATTCCTCCCATGTGAGGACTTCACAATTTCTCTACACTCTTCACATTGTCCATAGGTGGAATGATCAAGCTATATGCTTCTTCAGTCAGGAGCATGGATGGAAAAATAAACCTGTAGCTGATTAAAGTCTGGAGTAAGACTCAGAGGTGAAGCATATCCAAATGGTCTGAAGACAGTAGCTACTTGTAGAATACTTTCCTAACTCACACAAGGAAATGATTTGTCTTTATGTTCTTCATCATTCTATTAAAAGCTTATTAAAAAGAGAACATACCCAAGATTTTTCAGCTAGCAGACATTTGTGTCAAATGTTACTCCTAAACTGGATTTGTAATTACCATTATAATCTATTTAGTAATTTATCATTAGCTATTCAGAATGGGTAATCTGTTAATGGCTTCTATGTTAAAAATTCCATTACCAAACTATATATGTTTTTTTAACCCAACATAAATAGTTAGAATATTTCCTTTATTTTCAGGCCAACTTGCAGAATTATTTACCCTCATTCAAGCCTGTCAATTAATCAGAGATAAACTATAAATATATACTGATGATATACAAGACTTTTTAATAGCTCATGATTTTGGACTTAAGTTTCTGCCCCAAAATGGCATAAGATAATCATTTTTAACCAATCCCCTGACACTTGGAAATATCTGTCATAGAGGCCAATTATTGTAAAGGTTAAATGACATCCTCACTGTTGCTGTATAAGCCATCCGTAATGATGTGTTTCTGAACTTCTTACCATTTTCAATTTGAGGTTTCCCAGGTCACGATTTATATTTTCTTTTACTGTACAATAAAATTTCTAAAATTTTTGTAACTTGAGGTGATACTATTGTTGACACTTAGTAAAGCTTTTCTGAAAGTTTAAACTAATTTAGTTCTTCCTTTTCAAAATTTTCACAGCACTTCATAATTTTCTTTTGTCCCAGTTCCCCGTTGTAATGAACAAATTATGTTCATTATTGCTTTCTTCTTCTCTCCTACTCCATCTAAGTCCCCTGAAGACAAGGACCATGATTAAATAGTTTGCACAGGTATATAGTAGGCTTGCTATAAATTAACTAGAACCAAAAATATAATAATTATGTTTTCTCCTGTCTGTGTGGGAAAATCTACCGGAGAAATCATTAGCTCGTGTTCATCTTAAACAAAAGCACATTAAACCTGTGGTATCTGATTCTTCACTACAAATTCTGGCGAGATATCTTTCTTTGCAGATGAATCCTGGACATGCTGCTAAGAACCCATGTGACGGAAACACCTCAAGATAGGGTATATTTTTAGCTATAGCAAATTACTATTCCTTTATGCTTTCAGATTGTCATCTCTGCGAATGAGTTCCCTTGTCCTTACATTTTTCACAATAAAATGAGAATGATTTTTATTATAAAAAAGATATCTTAAAAACCAAGATCATTTCTCTTTTAATCTCCACCCCAGCTCAGAGATTCAAAGGGCCTTTACTGGATTTGTGCTTTTCTGAGAAGACGAATGGTCCTCCACATATTTATTTCATAATGACACTACAGGCTTAAGCTTGGTTAGGGAACTCCAGTCCAAAAAGAACAGAAAAAAATTTAGCTATGAAATGCATCAGGGGCATAGTGTTCTTCAGTTAGACAGTTGGGGCCAAACTCTTACAATTACAGACTTTATTACACTTGTCAATGTGACTACATTGTATAAAAATGAGCTACATTTCCCACAAATCAACACAATTTATGTAAGATCCTGAAGACAATGGGGATTCAGCACAGATCAAGTAGCTTCTTGGATTAACAAATGGTGTCAACAAAGTTGTCAGCTAAAAGGTAAACTATCAGCACAGATGACCAGTTCACAGAGTGAGTCCTGCTTCTCATGGGAGGGGGACAGGGACTGGAATGATGAATTGGAGCCTAGATATCAGCACTCTCAGGGAACAGTTAGACTGGTGCTCAGAAGACGTACAGTGTTTTAAAAATATTTGAAAGATAATTTTTTCATTTTCATTATTTCGTAATATAAACACAAAAGTCTAAACTTGATGTACACTTCTTGATGAATCATGATGTGAAGGAAAAGCTCCAGATCACAAAGGAGGACTAAGATTTTATATTTCATCAAGAAAGGTGCATTCCTGAGAAGGTCTGTTGTAAAACTGGCCCCAAAATAGGATACGTACCAGACAATTGGATCAATACAATCTTACTTTTCTCCTGTTTCTTCCTATTTAAGTTTTTTCTTTGCAGCTTAAACATGACATGTATAGTGTTGGTTCCATGTCTGTGGCAGGCAAAATAATAGTCTACCCAAAACTGCCATACTCCAGCCCCAAGAATATGTGAATATATTACTATACCTAGCAAAATGGTCCCTGTATTAAGTGCCTTATTCCATTTTTTCTGCTATAAAAAAAATACATAGGACTTGGAAAATTGTAAGCAGCAGAGATTTATTCTAAGAATCCTGGAGATAAGGAAGTCCAAGATTTCAGAGCCTGCTTCTGAGAAGGGTTTTCCTGCTGCTTCATTTCATGTTGGAAGGTACAAGGGCAAGACAGTATGCCTGAAAGAGAGAAAAAGAAGCCAAATGCACCCTTTTATCAGAACCCATTGTAGAAATAACTAACCCACTGCTGGAATAACAGCAACAGCCCACTTAAGAAAGCAAAGTCCCCATGATCTAATCACATTTTGAATGTACTTCCTCTCAACACTGAGAATGACCTGAGAATTACCTCTGCAACACGTGAACTGTGAGGAACACATTCAAATCATCCCATTATGGTTAAAGACCTTGAGATGGGCAGATTCCCTTGGTGATCTAAAGGGGTGCAACCTTACCTCATGAGTTTTTAGTAAGTGCAAGGAGACAGAGAGATAGATAGAAGTGACATGAGAAAATCACAACTCATGGTTGATGACATTGAAGATGGAGGAAAGAAACAATGAGTCAAGGAAAGCAGCAGATTCTAGAAGCTGGGAGCAATCTTCAGTTTATACACAGAAAAAAAAATACATAGATCTCATTCCTATAGTTGCAGAAAGCTGAATTCTACCAAAACTCAAATGAAGGAGATACAAGCTTTCTCCAATGAACTCCAGAAAAGAATCAGCATCCTAACATTCTGATTTCAGCCTGATGAGACCATGCTGAATTTCCAACATGCAGAATGTTAAGATAATAAATTGGTATTAATTTAGGCAATTCAGTCTATGGTAATTTGTTATGGCAAGAACAAAAAACTGATACAATTATTCTTGCTCCCAATTTTTTCTGTTTGCAGTGTCCTTCCCTCTCCTATATCCTTCTAAGTATCATATCCTATGCAAAACAATCCTTACATCACGGTCTTTCTCTATCCCATTTTTCTTTCTTGGTACATAGACTTGTAACTTATTTGTTTATACCTAAGTTGTATATCCATAAAGAGACTGTAAGCTCCTTAAAATATATGCATTGTAAAAATCATCACAAACCCTTTCTCTTTATGAATCTATACTCTTGCAATGTGTCTCTGAAGATATTTTCATCAAAAGGTGAAATACATTCATTCCTCTGCCCCTTATAACTGGGTTGTCACTGAGACATTTTCTCACCAGAGCCCATTAGCGAATGTAGCAGGAGCAGAAACTTGATTCTGTGATCACAATCATATGAAGGAGCCTGGGCTTGTCCAGATCTATAAGTGCTAGTCCAGGCGATGGCCAAATGCAAGGTATGTGTATAGACCAGGAACTTCTGACCAATTTCAGGCTCATGTGTGGATTCAGCTGAGACCAAAATAAGAAGCACTTGGACATTCCCGTCCAAATTTCCAATCCATAGAATAAGAACTGATGAATAACTGTTACTTCAGGTCACCGTTTTAGGGTAGTCTATTAAACACCAACTAACTAACTTGTACATAACTCAGTGTTCTGCACTGAATTGTTGATAGGCAAGATTTAACGACAACACTAGTGACAGTATCAATTACAACCACGATAAAGATAATAAAGTACTTTCACTACAAGTAAAACCAGATGGTCAGTGACACTGTCACTATACCTTAATGTCCAGATACTTCAGTACTTATAAATCGAGGAGAGTTTCACAATTTCATTCAAGTTAATTAGAAAATAGTCTAAAGATTTTAGATTTATATATACTAGACTCTATTATTGATCTTTAACAAATCCAAAATTTCTTTGTACTAAGTTTTTTTGCTGGTAACTTTTAGTATGTCAATCTTTCTTTCATTGTGTCAAAACATTGGGAGGAAACAGACTATCACTATGCTATGCTAGCTCTGAACACACAAATAAGTAGACTTTGGCTGCATGAGGAAAACTCAGGAAAAATTTTTATTCAAGGAGCCAACCCTAGCTTATTTCATATCCAAAGAGTCTTCTCTGAAATCCATTCAGCTCCCAATGAAGCAATCAAAAGTATTGAATTTACACAAGATTTTAAGTTAGGTAATATATTAGGTTTCAACATTTAACCTGAGAAGATTTAAGTAGAATGTACTACTTTTTGCCTATATTCCATTTTAAAATAGTTTGAGAATTAGATGGGAACAAAAAGGAGACTGACAAGGAGAAGACGGCAAAGTCACTAAGAATGTGGCATACACATGTCCCTGTTACTGAGGAGGGACATTCTTAGTCATAGACTTGCTTCTCTCTTCATGGATGTGGGTAAGGCTTTTGCCATGTGTGCTCATTCTAACGAATCATCTGAAATATCATAGACCTGGAGCAAGAAAGAATTTGTCACCTCCAAGCAGCAGAAGAGATATTACATAATCATAGAAATTAGACCTGAAAGGCATCTCAGAGTTAAGGTAACACTTCCCACATGATATAGACATCCTTTCCAAAGTTAATCCTCCACACCCTATTTGAATTCCTCAGGTATTGGGAAACTCACAGTTTCCTGAGACAACCTAGACTATTTTGAGTACCTGTAATTGAGATAGAAGTTTTTTCTCATATTAAGCTGAAATCTATCTCCCACCCACTGTGCCAAATGTTGCTTCAAGAACCTCACACAAAACGTTTGCTGCCTCATCTGCAGTTTGGTACATGTTTACAAGCCTCAGCTTTGGGGTCTGCCTGACTTGAATCTGAAAGTTAGCTTTCATTTGCCAGAGATCTTAGGAAAACCTGCCTTTTAGGGAATCTATAACTCTATCAGCTATAAAACCAAAGTTCTAACACCTGCCTTATAAGGTGCCTTATAAAATTAGATGAGGTAAAGTATATAAATTGCAGAGCCTGGTGTCTGACAGTAGGTGGAAGCTAGCATTACTACTGTGCTTGACAGCCTTTTAGATATATGAAAACAACTCAAGTTTTCAGTTTAGTCTTTTCTTGTCCAATATAATTATTTCCTTCTTCAATCATATCTCATAGCATGGTAAAATTAGTCTTTCCCAAATCTAGAGACTGTACTTGTTTGCAGTTTAACTGTACAATTAGGATCTAGATTAAATAATGCCTAGCTAATGTTCCCTGCTATAACTAGCAGTTTATGTGATCAGAAACTGGGAAGCATTTCCTTTAACTGATAAAACCAGGCAGCTTTGTGCCTCATTGGGGTGACAGGCTTGCCTGCCCCTGGTTCAGAATCATAGAATACAACACTGGGAAGAAAATGTCATGTACCCACCTCTTTCCTCCATAAGAAGGGACTTTGGCTTGATATTCCTAGACTCTTGCCCCATATTTTTGGCCAACTCTTGGAGATGAAGTGATTGATGGGCAATGGCCACTTGTCCATGTTTCTCAATGAGTGGAGCTAATTTAACAAGGTCATGGGTGAGAGAGATGTGGTCTTTCTCCTGGCCTTTCCACCTGAATGAGTGACAGTACATCTACTTGCTCCATGGATTAGATTGGCAGAGAGGGAGTTCATGAGCTTATTCTGGCACTCGCATTAAGTTGAATTTTCTGATTTAACCTTCTCTATAATAGAGATGACCTTTTGTTTCTCATCTGTACACTTTCTATTCTTATGTGCCTCATGGTTTAGAACTCAGACAATGAAGAAAGTGCTATTTATGGGCCATCTCCAGGCATCAGTATGTTCTGACCTTAATCTGGAATTCATCCTACTGCATGGATGCTGATGCAGGAAGCGGCCCAGGTGCTGTGGGTGTTCTCGTTCCACCTTAATCAAAATACAACTGGAAGAGGGGTAGGAATAGAGAGGCCTGGTAGGTTGTAGTTTTCATATGCAGCAGCTGTTCAGACTATCAAAGAGCCAAGCAATAGAGATCAGAGAAGACCCCATTTCTAAGCAACAGGCTTCTGATAAATATGTCCTAAACACTGGAAATTATTGCACAAGGACTCATTCACTTTAACCTGCAGTCTGTTAGTTCCGAGTAGGTAGACAGCAGCATAATGGCAAAACCTCAGTCAGGTATGGTGACAAGCACTGGCTGCATTTCTCAGATACGTTTTCTTAATCCTGTGTCCCCACAGCCCAGTTTCTTTAGGGGCAGCCCTATGAATTACTCTTCTTCCATGGGGAAGTCTTTGGGAGAAGCTTGTTAGAGTTTGCTCTCTTATGAGAGATAAGCAAGGAGAAACTTTTTGTTTCCCTTTTGTTTTTGATGCTTTCCTGTGATCATCACCTCTTAGAGTTACATCAAGCTTCTTATAATCATGAGGGGATGATACTGAGGTTGTATAGAAGGTTGAAAAGTGTCTGTCTTGATGACAGCATTATGCTACTGAGCAAATTCTTGAAGAAACTACATCTGGACTTCTATTTTGTGCAATGTTTAAATATCCTCATTGTGAGCCCAAGGTATAGCTCAGCACCATAAGTGCCTTTCTGGCAAGCACAAGGTCATAAGTTTGAGCCCCAGTACCAAAGATAAATAAATAAATAAATATCCTCATTGTTTCAGCCACTTTTAGTTAACTAATCTGTTACTTGTACTGGAATATATTTTAATTGTTATTGACACAAGTGGTAAATACTGTCACCAGTCCCCTTTTTATAACATCTTTCATCTATCCAAATTTGTTTCAAATAGGTGACTACACAGACATACATTAACGTATGTCAGTATATACTTTATGGATATAATCATATATACTTAAGAAAACATAGAAATAAAAAAGAGGAAAAAATAGACTTGCACAGGAAGGTAATCATCTTTGAGAAGAACTTATAGATGATATGATTTCTTCAGTACATTTTGCAAATTTTCTGTAAAAACACGGTTCTTCAGATTTAAAAAAAACTATTTATAAAAAAAAAAACTTCCACAAGGATAAATCTTGCAGTAATGAAGGATTTGATGATGCCATTTCATAGAACTGCCATTTGGCTAAAAGGAAAGTAGTATAGCATTACCATGCACAGGGTACTGCACACTTTTCTACTCCCTGAAAATAGAAAAATGGGAAATGGGCCTAATTTATACAAGAAAAGATTAAAAATTAAAGCCCTTTCTATCTAATAAAAATAGCAAGGCATCAGCCTGGAAGATCTCTAGTGTTTTTTCCAGGTCCATCATTCAAGGAACTGACAGGGAAAGGTAAGGGCAAAATAGTTACTTCTCCCAGGGTTCTGGAAAAATGTATTGGTATTGATTAGCAATGTTCAAGATTTTCACAGATCAGAAATACATAGCCTTTAAGCAAGAATTTGAGAAATAATTGCACCTGTTGAGCAATTAAACCTGGAATTTAAAGGTAATAATTAGGTTGGAAACTTTTCATTGTTAGCCTGTGTGAACAAAGGTTGGGTATAACAGGAGTACAAATCACCCTCAAACCACAGCGCTGAAGGCATGTGACTCTCGCACCTCACTTATAATCCTAGATCCAAGTTCACTGATATCCCTTGGTAAGGTGTAAGCCAGGTCCTGTGTCTGTTTCCCTATGAAAAAAAATAAGCATGCAAAGGAAAGGACCAAATCCATCATCTTTAAAAATTATCACTGTCAATTGCCAGTAGATATTAAATATTTAGTGTATTTTGAGTGGCTACAAAAAATAAAAATATTTCCCTGTTTAAAAGTATGAAAAATAAATCAAAAAAATCCCACTTTTCCAATCTAGTTTTGAAAGCAAGATATACAAATTAAGCAAGCGATAACAACAGAAAGGAATATGTAGCAAGATCAAGGATTCTGAGGAGCAGAGCTCATGGCTGGGATGAGGAGCTCTAGTGAGGAGGTAAAAAATAAATGAGCCTCCTAAGAAAGAAGGACAGAGGCCGAGTAAGTGATGAACAGCTAGGGCATACCAGGAAGTCCTCAAATGAGCCAGAGTTCAGACATGGACCACAGGCCACATGCAGAAGGCAGTGTGAATGCTAACTAGGCTACAGCAAAGGGGTGTATGTGTACTGCAGAAATAGATTTGGGGTTTAGGGAACAGTCATACTGAGCAGAGAATGCCACACCTGAGTCTGATTTTACCCTACACTGTGGTCATTACAGACTGTGGGTTGTTGTTATTATTATTATTATATTACTATTATTTCTCTTCCTTTATTCCTTTCTCCTTTCTTCCCTTTTTCCTTTTTAGGCTTTAGTTTTAAAAATTTTTACCAGGAAAATTTCAAAGGCACACAACAGTAGAGAGAATTCTACAATACATCCCCCTGTGCCCATCAGTACCCTTCGACCACCATCAAAATGCAGCCTTTATTTTGCCTGTACTCTTCCTGCTTTTATGATCCTTATCCTCATCTTTTGAATTAGGGCTGGGAGGATTAGGAATCTAGGGAAAACACACATGAAGCATCTGTTAAAAGAGTCGCTGCAGGTGTGACTTGCTAGGAAAGGCTGCCTGGACAGAGCCTATATACAATGGTATTGAAAGCGACATCACCCCTAGCGAAATTGGGATCTCAGCCTAGGTTTTACACTTTAAAGGGCTTGCTTCCACTCTCCTCTGACCATCCTGCCCCACAAGGAAAGGAATCCCAAGGAAATGTGCCAACCCAGAGCCCGTGCCTCTCTCAACATGGCATGCTCTGGCTCCTGTATATGTGCCACTTGGTCCCAGAGATGGAGACACAGCTGGCAGGAGAGGAGCTAAAGCAAGGCACAGACTTGCTTGCAGAGTGGCACCGATATTCATGGACCCCTTGTGATGATATAAGGGAGCATAGTGGGGTGAAAGAGTTCCCTCTGTTCCCACAGACCAAGACTGGAGTCCTCTCCTACCCACCCATACACCTTAAGGATAGGCCTTAAAAGTGAGGGATGCTACAATTTTTCTCAGTGTCCTTAAATCTAAATGAGCACCACTGATGCCCTTTGTCAAATCAGCTAGAAACTACTAAAGAGCCAAGGGAGCATGGCCTGAATTCCTTGGGAGACAGAATGAAGAGGACACATGAAACACTGAAGTTGGCCAACACAGCTGTCATGGGAAGAACAGATTTGCACAGCACAATGAGCTCAAAGCACACCATTGTCAACGGTGAGCAGATCTTTGTAAGAACTGGCTCTGTGTGGATTTAGATAAATCTCTTTCCCCTTCCTCAACTGCAATCCATCTTCTGATTGGGTCTTCCAGGAAAAAACAATATCCCACTGCAGAAAATTTATCCCTAATTCTGAGACAAAGGGAAACTTGTCTGACCTGGAACTCTCCTTGTTGTGACTGTCTGCAGTCTAGATTGTCTAGTCATATTCTTCATTTTGGAAGGAGAGATGTGCTAGGAATAACCCCTTTAGATCCTAGAATTTCCCTTACAGTGCATGGGGAAAGAAGGCAGGCCCTATAGGTTTCTTTAGGCATACACCTAAAGAAAAAATAAGCAAAATAGGGCAGCCCAAGACAGCAATTAGGATTTTTGTTATTATTCCTGAGTGGATAATATGTGGTTTCATTTAAATAAGAACACAATCTCCATTAACTTAATTTGTCAAAGCAATAGCTCCAGCACTTAGCTAGTACCGTAGTAAGGCATTTTTAGATACATCATTGCTGCTTTGAAATTAAAAGTGAATCAGTCCTGTTGAGTTAATTACCAGAAAATTAAACTAAAGTAGGTCTCACGCTTGGCATGGAGCCAGCAGAAGATGGTTCTAGTGCTAGCCAGAAACACTACAAGACACCAGGCACACACTAGAAAAACTGTTTAAAAGTCACAAATGTCTACAGGAACATTGGGGAAAACTGCTTACACTTTCCAACAGTGGCGAACAAAGATAACGGCCTAATTAAAAAGACTTTTTTGATAAAGATTTAGAAGCATCCCCAGTCTTCTAAAATGTAAAATCTTCAATTCTGTTGTTAGAGTCTCTTTCAATACTTACAGAATAGAAATTATGTCTATTTCTTCTTCATGCTGACATAGGAAGCGTATTTCATTATATAAGGTAGAAATGCTTGTAGAAACTGAAAATTACAACCAGGGAAAAAGAATCTACTTCTCTCATTAGTGCTTCTGTTACAGTGACCTCAGGAGGGTACACAAGAAAACCAGAGACAGAGGAAGAAGAAAAAACTCATAAGAATAGTGGTCTGAACTTTAATTAAGTATCTGAATTAAGGAAAATGGGAACAGATGAAACCTTAGAGAGAAATGGTGCATGCATAAAGGGAAGTGATAATAAAATGACTGCTGATTTATTATTGGCAATGAACATATTTGTTTTATTTTGTGTTACTACAAACATGACAAGGTTTTCTGTCACTTCCATGATTATTCAAATGCACAACTGTTCCTAATATCCTGGTTTAAAATGTCCAAGAGTGCCACAAAGCAAGCTGTTTTTGCTTCTAAAATACACAGTTAATCCTGGATATTTGGCCCCATACTCGATGTAGTTAGTAGTCTGATATGTGATTACTAAAATTACTTTCTTCTCATTTTAGTCTTATAAAGTAGTTTCACATTTTGCATTTCAAATATTCCTAAATACAGTTTGTAAACTAAACATGAAATTGACAAACCTCAAATAATACATTTGAGAAGAGTTCCATGTGAACTGTTCATTATGTAATAGCTGAGTTTATACACTTCCTTCAATAGACATGATACCAGTGTTAAATGTCATGGTAATACATATGAACTACATAAAAACAGTGTTACTTTCTGATGTGTGGCTTGTTTAAACCATGAGAGGGCACAGATGACTGCACAGCCATGCCATGTTATTGACCCAACATGACTGTGGCTCCATTTACGAACTAAAGTCTCAACTGGAAGCTTTCTCATAGGTTAGATCAAGACAAGCAGAACTCTAGACAGCCAGAAGTGTCTCTGTGTCTCTTCCCAAATAATTGAAGGTCATTTCTTCTGGAGTCTGGAAGAAATAAAATGTCCTTGTCTAATGGGTATTGCTTTAGTATTCACATGCCCAATAAGTTCTAGCATCTAGGAACATGCAATAGCAGCTAATATTAGCTATGCAGTTATGGTATTAGTAGTGTTTAATTATATCGTGTGCATTGAGTTATTTTAAATGTGAAAGAGAAAACAGACGAACTTATTCTCCTTAGCAACCATTATAGTACAGAATGTTCAAAGCTGCAATCACACTCAGAAGGCAAATAAAATGCTTACAAAATGAGGGTAGCAACAAGTCTGCATGCTATAGAAAATGTGAAACTGGTCCCTAAAATAGATAATCCCCTCGTTTGTTTTCTAAATTGCATTTCTGGCTCTGACCATCAGTTAACAAACTGGAAAGTTTTCACTTAAGGCTCAATGCTAATATTAATCTTAGAAGTGGAAAAGGGCATAAAATAATAAATTTGGACTTTTTTTCCTCGCTGGTTATGATTCCATCTCATTAAAGAATGACTTGACTTTATAAAAAACCCTTTTAAAAATAAAGGACTTGAGGTCTTAATAGCAATTAATACCGGTGCGGTGCACACTATCTGTGGCTTCACCCTTCCAGGTTTATCTACAAAAACGAAATAGAATGAAGCATCATCAAGGATAAAAGCTCCTGTCTAATACTTTCTGCATACTATTCCTTCCTCATTATGTCCTTTGGCTCACGCACACTGAAGGCGCTTCATATATTATCAGACGACAAATAGGAAGGGTTATATATTAGGAAAGATTTTTCAAAAACAAGTTGAAGTAAATTAGCCGGTCCCTTTTAAATGCCAGTTTGCAAGTTCTCGCTGTCTCCAGTGTGTTGACTTAAGGACTTCTCTAAAACACAGAAACAAGTGAACTCAGGTGGCCGTCCACAAATGATTTCGGGACCCCGTGTAGGTCAAGATCTTGACTCGGGTACCCCAGGGGGGTAGAGGGCGAAATCTTCGCGCAGGTGCACTGGCTTCCCGGAGGAAGTCTTCGCCGGGGCGGGGGACACCTTGGGAGGGGAGGAGGCGAGGGCGGCCCGCGGCCTCGGGAGCCCCGCGCCTCCGGTCACCCGGGCCGCAGCGGGTCACCAGTGCTGGCCGGCGGCGCGGGTGCCCAGCTGCGCCTGGGACATGGCGGGCACAGCGGTGGCGGCGGCGGCGGCGGCCGCCGCGTCGCCGACGCCGGGCAGGACGGAGCGCACGGAGCGGCGGAACTCCTCGTTCCTCCAGGTGTAGAGCAGCGGGTTGAGCGCGGACAGCGCGCAGCACAGCAGCCAGCTGGCCGCCTGCACGCCCCAGGGCACGGGCAGCGAGAAGCCGCTGGCCAGGCTCACCCACACGAGCGGCTGCGTGGCCAGCAGGAACACGCAGCACAGCAGCAGCACCGAGAGGCCGCTGAGCCGCCGCTGCGCGCGCCGGGGCTGCAGCGCGGGCGGCAGCGGCTGGGCCTGGCCGGGGCCGGGGCCCGGCGCGTGCGGGGCGGCCGGGAAGGCGGCGGCGGCGGCGGCGCAGCCGGGCAGCTGGTGCAGCAGGTGGAAGTTGAGCACGCTGACCCGCTTGACGCTAACGCGCACGCGGCGCACGATGCCCAGGTAGCAGTGCAGCAGCAGCGCGGTCTGCGCCAGCAGCGCGGCGGCGGCCAGCAGCGCGGGGTAGTGCACGTGCGGGGGCGCGGAGCCTGGCCGCGGCGCCCAGGGCGGGAGCAGCAGCACGAGGCCCAGGGCCAGCGCCCAGGACAGCGCCAGCATGCCCGCCGTGTGGCGCCGCTGGTACAGCACCTGGTAGGTGGCGGGCGCCCTGGTGATGAGCAGGTAGCGGTTCAGAGCCACGAGGCAGTGGGACAGGAGCGACACCGTGAGCCCGAGGCCCAGCAGCCCGCCCCGCAGCAGGCGGTAGCTGCCCCCGGCGCCGTCCCAGTCCCCGGGGGGCTCCGCAGAGCCCGCGGGCAGCAGCCCCAGCACCGCCTCCTGCGGCATCCACAGGGCGCAGACACTGAGGTCGGCGGCGCAGCCGTTCACGATGAAGGCGTTGCTGGTGGTCTGCAGCTTTCGGAAGGACGACACGAGATAGATGACCATGCCGTTGGCCAGTGTGCCCCCGATGGCCAAGCCCGAGTACAGGAGGGACACGGGGATGCGCCGGCCCGCCCACGACTCCTCTTCCTCGCAGAGCAGCAGCAGCGATTCCCCAGTGGTGGTGGTGGAGGTGGACGTGGAGGAGGAGTTGGTCATTCTGGCCAACTCTTCGCACCTCGCGCCTTAGCGTCGGCTTCTTGCAGCGCTGCCCATCCTGACACTTGCCAGCTGAGAAGGCAAAGACATCCCTTCAGCCGACACAAAGGCTGAGGCAGAATAATGGGCTGGGGGAGGGGAAGAGAGGGAGCTCCAGGAGGACGGGGGTGGCAGCTGACAGGTGCCCGCCTCGGAAATGTCTCCAGTGCCCAGGGAAAGGCCGCTTTGAGTTTAGCAGGAACCTGCGAAGCCCTGGGACAGAGCCACACCAAGAACAGTCTCCTCTTCCCCAGGACACGACAGCATGCCCGCGCACACACCACTCACCACATGCCAGCTGGAGCCCCTAGTTAGCAGGAGAAAGCAGAGATAGCCCAACTGGGGAAAAGCCAGAGGGAGAGAGTGGGGGTACCTTGTCTTGGGGCCGGTCCTTAGCTGAGGAAAGCAGAGGGAGGGGTGCCAGGCAATACCTCCTCAGCAGCAGCATCTGTGGTCCAGAAATCAACAGGAGAAACTCCGCTGGGCTCTGTGCCAGAAGCAAGTGCCCCGCTTCTCCCAAGCAGCATCCACACACATGGTACCAGGCAGGAAGCGGCAGCTGCAGGAGACTTCTTAGCTGGCAGCAGGGCAGGAGAAAGTGAAGTGGCCACTGCAAGCCCGGGCGGGCGGGCAGGCAGGCAGCACCGCAGCAAGAATGCTTGGCTGCAAAAGCAGAAGCTGAGCTCAAGAGGAGAGAGCCCTGTGCTCAGAAGCAAGAGTGGTGGCTGATGTGGTGAACCCACTCGAAGCTCTCTCCTGCTCCGTTATACATCACTCAGCGAAGAGACAGCCTTTCTAAGCTTGGGATGAATTATTCAATAGCTTCTAACTTGTAAAGGGAAGGAAAATATCTTGCTCAGAGTCCTGTAGTTAACAAGTTTCTTTTCTGTCTCTTCATCACCTGATTTTTCACTCTGCTTCATTTCCCTTTCTTTTTTCTTTCTTCAACTTTAGAATAAAATTAAATATACCCCCAGTGTATTTCATCTCAGTCTGATGCATCCTGGAGCCAGAAATAAATACACTCCCAGTATAATAAAGAGCTGGTCTCTTTATTCTCAGAGTCTTAAGGAGAATTATTTTATATTCTAATTGAAATTCATCCTTTTTCCTTTGGTAAGGAGAGGCATGGGTAATTACTTGCAGAAATTCTCCACGCTGTAATTTAAATCATAATTTGTTT
Source organism: Hydrochoerus hydrochaeris (assembly GCA_004027455.1). Taxonomy (NCBI): domain Eukaryota; kingdom Metazoa; phylum Chordata; class Mammalia; order Rodentia; family Hydrochaeridae; genus Hydrochoerus; species Hydrochoerus hydrochaeris. Next base: position 69,086 of record PVLA01002740.1, on the reverse strand, counting down.
TATTCTCATTACCAGACTCCACTTCAGAGTTTACCTTGTGCCTCAGTAGTGCAGGAAAGGGCTGGAGAGTTAAAAATAAATGGTGACAAGATTTAAAATAGGTGCCACCAGGGTTAGGGAAGAGGAAGGAGTGAATAGGTAAAGCATAGAGGATTTCTCAGGCAAGGGTGCTTCTGTATGGCACTGTAATGGTGGATGCCTGTCAATATGAGTTTGTCCAAACCCACAGGTTGTGCAGCACCAAGAGTGAACCCTCATGTACCCTGCAGGTAGTGCTGAGTCAGGCAGTGCACCTCACCTGCCGTAACAAGTGAGCAGCTGGTGGAGAGCATTGATACCTGGGACCACTGTGCTCTCCTGGGGCAGAGGCTGCGTGGGAAATCTGTACCATCTGCTCACACTTGCCGTGAATCTAAAACTGCTCTAAAGTATAAATTGAATTATTTTTAAAAAAGCATGTCAGGGTGAAGGCAAAGGACCTGAAGAATCCATAATGTGAACCACAGTAGCTGTTCATTTTAGAACTTTGTGCTCTGCAGTGTGACTTGCAGCCATGTCCAACCTGAGGCTGGCTTTCCCCACCCATCCACCTTTTGAGGGGGGATGGATTTCAAAAGGAATTGTTTCGGGCCACATAGAAAAAAATATAATATGTATGTAAGTTACTGTATATAAGTTAATGTATATGAGTAACAAAACATCTTTTTTTACATTATTATGGTGTTGGGGTTTGTTTTGTTTTGTGTTTTGAAACAGGGTCTCACTATATAATTTAGACTGGACTTGAACTCATTATATGGACCAGGCTGGCCTTGAACTCCTGACAATCCTCCTGCCTCAGCTCCATAGTGCTGGGATTATAGGCATTTGCAATCATGCCTGTCTTATCATAGAACTTAAAAGGAAAACCAAAAGGGGGAAAGAAAAAAAGCATATGGGCTGCAGATTGGACCAGTTAGAAATTCACAGTCGATGTTCAAACCTTCGTTGGTACAAGCACTCAATTATCCATTCCTCATGGGACATTTTCCACAATGATAAACAATGTTTCACTGGGAAAATCATTTATTTGAAAGTTTAGGTCAGTCGGCAATATGATAACATGACATAATGGAAAAATGCTAGGTGAGGTTGCAGGACACCTGAGTCCAAAATGGGGCATCCATCAACTGACCTTGTGATGAATTATTTTTATCTTGTCAAATAAGAAGTTTCCACTCAGTGACTTCAGAGGCCCTTTCTGTTCAAACTTTTTTTCAGATTCTCTACTCATTAACTTACCATCTCCTTGCTAGTTCTAGCCCTTGACATACACAGCCAATATCTAAAGTAGTGTGGCCCTGGGTTGTATGGCAATTTATACCTAAAAATAACGTTTTGAGATGAAAGGACACATCTTCTCTTTCTCTTTCAAAACCAGTGAAACCCACCTTTTAGTTCATGAGTGCTGAGAACACTGATAGAGGCTAGCACTAAGCATGAACTGCTAAATGTAATCCTGCTTAAGTTGTATCTCAGTGGAATTAGTTGGGAGGAGGGTGCAAAAAAAAAAAAAAAAGAAGCAGTGAATTGCTGAGCAGACAACTGAAGGTTTGGATACCAGGCTTATTGATCAAGGAGCGTTTGCCTTTGCCACTTGGCTGTGGTCATTTTTCTTTATTAAAGCTTTGAGTACAACAAGCCCAGGGAGCCTAGAGGAGATTCCTCTAATCACTTACAGTTAAAACTTGTCATTGAAATATACTTTTTGTCATAAAGGATGTATGTTAAAAAAATTTGGTTAAGTGGAATCGAGGTATATCATGTATAGGCATAGATTGACTATAATGAATGCAATCATTGAATATACCTAAACTGTACCAATAAACTTAAATAAACTAAAACAAATGATGTACATACTCAGATTTCAGATCCTGTGTGCCACTGTATGTATGTGTGGTCTCTGACAGTGAGCAGTCCCATCTGCCTGCCTCCACGCCTTGTACTTCTACCAAAACCAGGTCTCCTTCAGCCCCAGCATGAAAGGGCATGCTTTGGATTATTTCATTTGTCTTTGGATTATTTCATTTTTGTTTTAAATAACTGAATTTATATAAAATTATGTAGTATGGAGAAGGAATTTTTTTAAATTTTACTCCCAGTGCCAGAACAGTATCTGGCACATGGTAGCTATTTAGTATAACACTTGTTGAGTTCACGAATGGGTGACATCATAAGTGATCTTGTTCTGTTTTGTTTTGTTTTGTTTTTACCAAGGGTAAAGCACTGGGTGATTTTTATGAGCACCTCTTCCTCCTGCTCCAGCAGTAACTGGCTCCATCCCCTATCTAAAGTACCTTCAGTCTCTGTTCTCCATTGGTTACTCCCTTTCGGCCTTACAAAAATAAACCTAAGAAAGCTTCCTCTCACTTCATGTCCTCCTCAAGGTGCCTGCACATACAGTGGCAAAGCGCTCTTTTCTGGTTTTACTTGCTCTTCTCCTGCTAAGTGCCCACACATGCTGTCTTTAATGCTCACCACAGCCTTAGCTAAGGTCAACAGCAGCCTGTAATTAGTGCACCCAGCAACTGAAATCCTTGCTCTCTTTACTTTGACTCTGTCATAACACACTCCTCCTCGCTGCCACTTCCTCAATGGCCACTTTTTATTCTTTTCTTGTTCCTCTATTCCCTTCTCAGTGTCATGAGCCCCTTAATTTACTGTTCCTGTCCTCCGCTCTTGTTCTCTTTCACCCTAATTGATCTCAACTTGTAAGCATTGCACTCTTGCTTACAGGCCATTCACAGAGTCTCTGCAATGGGCCTCAGTTCCTCCCCAATCTCTATTTCCCTCCCTATCCTGCTCTCTGTCCCATAGCCACTGCTTTGACTAATGATATTGCTTAATGTTTCTAATAATTCACCAGAAATATAGTGTTTTGTACTTTTCTGATGTATTGTTTATAAATTAGGAACATTCTTAATTCAAGTAAGATTTTTTATATAAAATTGATGTTTTTTCTGTAATTGTTAATGTAATTGGCTATATTTGATATATTTTAAAAATTGGAGTCATCTTGTATTCCTATGACACCCCTATTTGACTATGGCATATTACTCTTTTTAGCAGACAGCAGGATTCTATTTGCTAATATTTTATTGAGGATTTTTTTCATCTTAAGTGAAACCCTCTTAATTTAATTTTTCATGTTGCCCCATTTTTGGTACAAGGCTGATGATAATATGAGATTAAAGATGGCTTTTTGTCTTCTAGAAAACCATGTGTAGCTTGTGGAATTTAAGTATAAATTGAGGCTGGTCAATTTCTTAGAAACCTTTGACTATCATTTTAATATTTCTTAAGATTATTGGTCTATTTGGGCTTCAGCTTTTTCTTAGGAAATTTTGGTTATTTATTTTTTCCAGAAAACTGTTTTTCTATTTCCATTGATATTTTATTATTATTGTATTTATTTTAACTGCAAGCTTTTGATATGCTGTAAAAGAAGGCATGGTACAAATAAAATGAATATCCACTCATTCATCTACCACCTAACCTACTGTACATATACTCACAGAAATTTATTAAGCCCCTGTTGTGTGTTGGAAATATAAATAAGATCCATTCCTTGAGTATGGTGGGGAGAACTACTCCCCCAATACTGTGGCCAATAAGTGAACGTGTAGTCTTCTCTCTGTTGTATATGACTGAAATCAGTTGGGATGACTAAATATAACTTTGCCAAATACCAGAAGAATACAGAGAAATAGAGGGGGAGATCCAAGATGGCCGATTGAGATGTAGCTTGATAGAGAGCCTCTCTGAGAAAAACAGCTCACATGCTGGAATCTGAAACCATGGAGAGGACCCAATGAAAGGAGAGGCATTCTCGTGACTCAGGAAGAAACTGATGAAAAAGAAAAAAAGTAAGAGAAGAAGAAAAAAGAAGAAGAAGAAGAAGAAGAAGAAGAAGAAGAAGAAGAAGAAGAAGAAGAAGAAGAAGAAGAAGAAGAAGAAGAAGAAGAAGAAGAAGAAGAAGAAGAAGAAGAAGAAGAAGAAGAAGAAGAAGAGGAGGAAGACAAAGAGGAAGAGGAAGAGGAAGAAATGTGGACAGAGGGCTGGAGCTGGGCATGCTCTGGTAGCTGTGCTGGGCATGTCTTGGAGTCCTGTGACTCACGATCAAGCTAGGGTCACAGCCCTGCTGAGAGCGGGGAGTTGCTGAGCTCAAGACCCTTGGTGGCAGGAGGCACTGCAACGAGGAGTAGAGATGGCCAGCAGAGCTGCACAGACTTTGGTGAGTGCTGGGAACTGGATTCCCCAGAGCAAGATCACTGGCAGGACAACATAGTGGATTTGGGCAAGTCAGGCTTGAATCAACAGCTGAGGCAACTTCAGTCGGTGGCTCCTGGCCCAAAGTGGATTGGTGGGATCTTCTTGGACTGGGCCATGCCCCTGATCATGACCCATTAGGCAGGAACGAGGCTGTTCCAAATGTACAACATTTGCAGGGCACAGTCTAATGTACTGAAATCACTCACTGGTTGAGAGGGGCCAGCCCACACCACCGCCCCTGCCTACACCTCACAGATCAACAGCAGACAGGGAAGGGCAGCACTGCCTTAGCCAGTAAGCTGCAAAGGGACTTAAGGCAGTACATAAAGGTCTAGACACCTCCACCATTCACCTGTCTGAAGGAAACCAGAAGCATGACAAGACAGAGAAACAGCAAAAGGCCTCAACCATCAACCCAGGGAAGATAAGCCCAGGAAGGGTGAGTACAGGGGAGATGAGGGCAGTGCACATGCAGTATCAGACACAGCCTCATCGGAAATAAAGAAATACTTCCGTGACCTCATCAAAAAATTTAAATCTGAAATTCTAACTCAGGTGAAGCAAGATAGATTAATAAAAGAAACACTGAGTTCCCCTGAAGAAGACACAAATGGGAGAATGGAGGAACCCAGAGAAAGGAGAGAAGCCTTTGATGAAGAATATAAACAAAATCTAGAATACATGAAACAGATCCAAAGAGAATATCAGGAAATTAAAAACTCCATTGAAAGCTGGCAAAACTTCTTAACAGAAACTAAAGACAGACTTTTAAAACTTGAACATAGGTTTGCAATGTATGACCACGAAAGGAAGGATCTCTTAAAAATAACAAGGAAACAGGAAGTAACAATACAAAGGCTAGAAGATGATAGGAGGATTTATAACTTAAGAATAAAAAATTTGAATGAAGAAGCAGGGACAAATACAAATCAAATAAAAAGGATATTCACAGAAATAATTAAGGAAAACTTCCCAAGCATAGGAAGTGATGTTCAGATATATGAGGCATACAGAACTCCAGCCAGCTACAACCCAAACAGATCTACATCCAGACATATAATAGTCAGGATCCCAGAAATCCATCACAAGAACAGAATATTAAAAGCAGTCAGAAAAAAGAAACAGATTACCTATAAAGGAAAACTCATCAAAATCACAGCAGACTTCTCGATGCAAACTATCAAATCAAGAAGAGCTTGGAGCAAAATATTCCAATCCCTGAAAGAAAATAACCTCCAACCCAGATTGATGTACCCTGCAAAACTGTCTCTCAAAATATTTCCACGACAAGATATTTCCACAACAAAGAGGAACTGGGGGAGTTTGTGACCACCAATCCAACCCTGCAAAGAATACATTCTAGAGAGAGAGATGAAAATCACCAGGATTTCAGGAACAATGGCAGAAAGGCCTCAATAAAAGGGGCAGACAGTGGAATGAAGGAGAAAAGTAAACAACAATAACAGAAAAATAGCATAGCAGAGATGAGGCAGAGAAGATTGGCTATATCGCTTATATCACTGTTTTGTCTTGACTGATTTTATTTGAATCTGGTATGCTTGAGGGTGTCAAGTCTGGGAGTAGGGGCAACTACTCTGGGGATGGCAGGATTCAATAGGATACTCATTCTGGTTTGATTATTAACTGCCTTTGAAGTCCTATAATGTGTCCAATGTTCGGTTTTTATTAATAGTGCTATGTACCACTAAGTTTAATTATACTATGCCTGATGATATAGACAATTTTATTGAAAATAACAGGAGACATCATGGTGACAACCATAGATCACCTAGTATTGTGGTTTTACATGTCCTTCTCAGTTCGTGTTTCTCTAGGAATTTGTATTGCTGACTTGTTTTGGTTTGTTTTTCCCTCTAATACTGAAAGACTAGGTATGCATGTATAGACTTATGTATGTGTAGAACTTCTAAACAGTTTGTGAGAATTGATTATAGTTATTGTAAAAAAAGAGAGAGGAAAGGAAAATATTCTAAAGGATATAGCTGCATGTATGTTTGAGTGTGTAGGATTGACGACCATAATACTAAGTTTTTGTTGGATAGATGAACAGAGCTGATTGCAGTCTCACCATTTAAATGTCTACTTTGTATGCTTTACTTTTGTAACTTGAACAACTACTTCTGGAAGGAAAATATGTAATTGTCAACTAGTGATTTCCTACTGGTTTTTGTTTGAAATTTTGTATTATTTCTATCCTCTTTCTGTTTCATTTTTTTCTTTAAATAAAAACAATTTTTAAAAAAGAATACAGAGAAATAAAAAAGAGTGAGGTGAAATCAGATAAACTGACTTATAATATGTTCACTGTAGGCTTCTTATCTATTATAAAAATGTCTTCAGGCTGTTTTAGTCAGATTTCTCATTGCTGGGACACAACATCTAAGACCACCAATTTAAAGGAAGAGAGGCTTAATTTGACTCAATTTCAGGATATTCAGTCCATGGTCAATCAGCTCCAAGGCAAAAGCACCATAGCTGAAGGGCATGGCAGAGCAAAGATGTTTAGCTTGTGGTGACTAAATAGCAGAGCAGGGCACATGGCCTGAAAAGGCTATATACAAAATAGTACCTAAGGTCAAATCTCTATGCTCCACTCAGACACACCCAGCTGGTTCCCAAGCCAATCAAATTGACACAATTAAGCTTTACCACCACAGACCCGAACTCCTGCTTCCACATGTCTCCCCCAAAACCTCTGCATTCCTTGATTGCAGACCTCAGGTATCAACTCAGGAAAAGGTAGCTATCATCTTGCCGATTATTCAAAGGCTTGTCCATATACAAAATCATCTCCAGTTGGGTGTTCTGTGGACACCTTAACTCTCAATGTCCAAAATTGATTCCCTCATTTTCCTTCCTAAATAGTCCCTCCTTTTGCTTTGTTCCAAATCTCACTGACTGGTCTTATTGTTACCCTGATACCTTAGTGAGAATCCTACCTGACATTCTTAATTTTTGTCTCTCTTAATTTCTGTCCCCATGTTCATCAACCACGTGTTATTCTACAGTGTTAATGTTTCTTTTCCACTGAACTCTAGTGATTCTGCCACCACCTGGCATCACATAACCACCCTCTCTTCTACAGATTATCCCAAGCAGTTCTTAACTGACCACTGTTCACTATCTTTTCTGCTCCCAGCCAAAATGATTTTTCTGGCACCCAAAAGAAATTTTTTATGTTTATCTGTCTCTTCACCTTCCACCTTAATGTACATTCCTTGGAAATAGCTTTGCTTTGCCCAGCGGTATCACTGACAATTCTCAGAATAGAACCAGACACCAAGTAGACCCTTACTCAATATTTGTAGTAAAAAGCAATGACCAAAAGACTATCCTGCTTAAAACCCTTTGGCAGGCCTCTGTTGCCCTTAGGAGGATCATCAGCTCATTATTGCTAATGTTATTGCAGATGTACCACATATACCAAGTGTTGTTTTAAATATTTTTTATCTATTGTTTTAATTAATCCTCATGCTGGCTTACAAGGGAGTCAGGTCTATCCCTAAATTTGCAGGCCAGAGCAGAAATTCAATGAAAGTCTCTACCTCCTATGTCTAAATATCCTAAATTCAGAAGTTAGGTTATGGGAACTATTAATAAAATATGTTCTAGTCTCCTAACTTGAAAAATATACTTTCATAATAACAGGAAATCCAGACTCAAACTTAGAAGTCTGAAACTCATAAATTGTTTCATGCTGCTGGAATGTGACAATTTAAGAGCTTGTCACTGGCCCAAAGTCCACCTCCATCTCTCCCCTCCATCTGCTCTGCCATCACAAGCCAGAGAGGCCACAAGTTTAATGTAGTACACTCCAACCGGCCCATCTAAGTTCGATCGACATTCTGCCACACGACTCCCTTTGGCAACATCTCAGACTGATCATAGTATCTGGAAGACAAAACCAGAGTGGTTCCTGGAGATCCTGTAAGCATTGTCATGGTCATCGGGCAGAGAATTCTGGACACTGTGTGAAAGGAAATAAGCTATGAGAGACCTTGTCCTCCAGATTCATTTAATGGAAAAAAAATTACAAAGAGGTTAAATAACTAAATCACCCTGCTAAGAAGTGGCAGAACTGTGCTTCAAGCACATGTTATTTGGCCCCATCCTCAGCCAGTTCACTGGGCCTCTGTTAGTAAAGTTTAATCTCCTTTTTATGAATCAGCTGCTGTAGAGTAAACCACTATAACAAGGAGACCCAAACTGCCAGTAGTTGAGAAAGATAACTAATATATTCTCTCTCTCCATTGAGGGGTAGATGAGTAGTCCAGACTAAAGGCAGATCCACCCCACAAGGTAACTAGAAAACGAATGTCTTCTACCTCACCACTCCTCCTTTCCCTAGGGAAATAGGATTCAGGATGTTGTCCCTGGACAGCAGCATTAGAACCACTTGGGTATATGTTGGAAATATTCAGGCTCAGAGCCATTCTGTAATTCCAAAAAATCCTTTAGGTGACTCTGGAGCACATCGTTTATTCTTGTCTACCTAGCTGAAGTTTTTTATTCCCTTACCATATCCGCATTCCAGCCCACAAAAGTAAAGAAGAAAGAACGAAGGCAACCAGCTTCTTTTTAAAGGATGTGACCTAAAAATTGTATGTGTCACTCCTGATTACAACCCAATGGCAAAAATCTTTGGTCATATGGTTGCAATTTGCTGCAAAAATAGTTAGGAAATAGACTCTAGTTGAGTAGTCACAAGTCTTGCAAAAACTCAAGAGGGAAGAAAGAGAGACCCAGTATTGGGATGATATCCTCAATTCCCAGACTGATGGCAAAGAGGTCGACTGTTATCATTTAGGGTCTATAAACAGAGTGTCTAGTGCCTACCAGCTTTTTAAGACCCTTTACAATGTTTACCATCTGAAAATAAAATTTACTGGCTGTTATGAGTTAGACCAAGAATGCACCCACACACACACCAAAGGCCTCATGCACTCATTGGCAGGGTTTTTGTAAGATGATGGAATCATAGGGGTGATATTGCTGACTGCTTGCTAGGATGTGGGGACTCGGTGGAGGCAGGTCACAGGGAACATGACCTGGAAGGGCATCCCTTCCTTCCTGGGCCCTCCCTTCTGTCTCTGAAGCCTGGTTGCAGGACATGAACAGCTTTTCATCCACCCTGCCCCTCTGCCTTGGAGCCAGTTGAGCACAGGCTGAAAAGTAAGCCAGAATAAACCTCTGCTTCATGCTGCAAGTGTTACAGATAGTGTCTCTAAATGAGGAAAGTGATTAAGACACTCTATCCTGAAATCAAAAGGAAAACTTTAAAACAGAAATGAAAACATTATTAGTCAACTCTAATTCAACTCATCATTATTCATAAATTACTTCAATGTGGAATTGAGGTATGTTTGATATAATGTGTGATGGGGATTCTAAAAGTATCTAGGTTTTCAGAATTCTTTAAACAGCTCTGCAAAGTCCCCACACACCCTCTACACCTTTCTCCTGCCTCCTGCAACTCTATTCCAGCCATACCATGCCTCTTCCATCACTAACTTTGCCCCATCTCTCCTTCTCCCATTTGGGCATCTTGTTGAGAGCACTCCGGGCTGTGGTGCCTCCTTGCCTGTCCCCAGTCTGCCTCCCTCTTGCCCAGTTAAGTTCTCTTCATCTCCCTCATCTGAACTCAGTCTTCAACTCCTACAAGGAGTTCTCATAACTCCCATGACCAGATGGTGCACCCCCAAAGCACCTGAGTGTATCATTGCTTCTGGGTATTGGGCACTCTCTCTTCAAATGAAAGTTAGTTGAGCAGAAGCTATCTTTTTAATCTGAATGTCTGACACGTACACTTAAACATGAACTAACTGCATAGATGAAAACTTCCATACTAGGATCAAGATTCTAACCTCTATTATCTTTCTCAAGAGATAAACTGGTTTTGGAGTCATGAAGAAAAGCATTGTTATTATTATTTTAAGGGATTTTTGTAACCACATCATTGTGGTTTATGCCACCAGAGTTAAACAGAATTTTTGATGAAAACTCCTTCACAGAATCCCATGCCACTCCTGACAGAATCTAATATGAACTTTCCCAGTACTGAATTTCATGAGCCACCAAAACATGATATAGCAACTGTCTCACATACTTCAGAAAACCAAAGGACATTAGCAGTGAAAAATTGCTCATTTCCTGTTGCCTTCCCTCTCTGCTGTTAGCCAAGCCACAGAGCAATCTCACTAAGCACAACACTGAGACTGCCTAAATTCCCATTTCACATCCCAGCTGTATTTCTTCTATCTTGGTCTCTCAGATGTTACACAACTGGGAACTGTGTTGGCATGGGCCCATTTAAACAGTGAGTTTTCAAAGGAACAACATATTTATGTCATTTTTAAGCAAGATTTGGATGTAATTCAACTGCATCACAAGAAAGCCCAACAGTGGAGCTTTTAGAAGTTATGACTTTAAGAAACAGTGAAGCTGGAAAAAGACTAGTGCTTGGTCCCACCCTAAAATCCTTCACTGGGGCATACAAAACTACAATCATGGTTCCCACCTTTTCTTCTTCCCCAGGAGACTTTAGAGGCTTTTATATCCTCACCTCGCCAATAGCAGTTCACTGTAATGGTGATACATATAACAGCATAAGTGTCGCAGAACATAGTGAACCATAGAATAGTGCATCACAACTGAGGATACATTTGACAACTTCTGGAGACATTTTTTAAAAGTTGGATAAGGGAGTGTTATTGGCACCTATAGAGGCCAGGGATGCTGACAAATGTCTCGCAATGCACAGGACAGCATTCCCACAAGAAAGAACGGTCTGACTTAAAGTGCCAACAGTTCCAAGATTAAGAAACCTTGCCACAGAGCTTAAGAGATCAGAATCAAATCCAGGGTCTGTAATTAGTTTTGTGACCTTGAGCAAGTTATTTCTCCTTCATGTACCTCAGTTTTGTTATTTGTAAGATAGAGATGTCATTTATCTCTGAGGGGTCTTATAATGATTACATTTATGATAACGGCTTGACAAAGGGACCAGTACTTACTGGAACTGTGCTGCACATATTAGTGACAATAGTGATTCCCAACATGAGTGAAAATGGGAGAACAAAAAATGATATGACACAGGTACAAATCTGAATTGTGAGTAGGGGAGCTTATGAAGCCTAATTTCTACCCCCTCTCAGAGTCACTGCCTAAGGAAGTCCATGTAAATGTTTTAAACATTTGTGTGCAAAAAAAAAAAGAAATTTCCTTGTGCCTTTTCCTGGAGAAAAGATGACAGAATTTTTGGGGGTTCTCCAAGAAGCTTGTAATCTCAAAGAGTTAAAAACCATGGATATCATCTCAATGTCTGTGTATCTTCAAACTCATATGTTGAAATCCTAATCTACAAAGTGATTTCAGGAGGTAGGGCCTTTGGGGAAATGATTAAGTCATGAGGAGAGAGCTCCCATGTGTGAATTAGTGCCCATATAAAAGAGGCCTTAGGTTGGCATGGTGGCACATATCTGTATTCCCAGCATTGAGAAGGCTGAGGCAAGAAGAGTATCTTGCATTCAAGATCATCCTGAACTACAAAGCAAGAGTCTATCTCAAAAACAAACAAACAAAACAAAGCAAAAATACCTCAGAGCAGTAGCTTGCCACTTCTGCCACAGGAGAACATACACATTAAGAAGACAAATTGTACAAGACCATGAACTAGGAAGTGCAAACTTAAAGACACTGAACCCATTGGTGTCTTAATCTTAGCCTTCTCAGCCTTCTAAACTGTAATGAATGAATTTGTGCCATTTATAAGACATGCTATATTTTGCTACAGCAACTTGAATGGACTAAAAAACACTGTTCTTGTTACTAAAAAGAAAATTGAAGGGCCTGCACAGTGAACCCCATCCAGCCATGCAACTTCAGCACCTTGCTCAGAATATGATAGGTCCCCGCCTGGTGCCCCAAACAGCTGTGGACCTTTGGGTAGGTCCCTTGGGGCCTGGTTGACCTCCAAGCAGCTGTGGAGCTTAGTATGCCATGTGACATGAGCTGAAGGCCTGCATAGCATACTCCATCTAGCTGTTCAGCCTTGGTACACCACTCAGAATCTGGTACACCACTCAGAATCTGGTAGAGCTCTGCCCAGCAACCTTAAACAGCTGGTAGTATCACAGTACCATGTGGGGTGTGTTGAAGTCCCGCCCAGCATACTCCCCACATTTGAGCAGCCTTTGAGAACTATTAGGGACCTGGAAAGGCCTGACTAATGACCTCCACTCAACTGGGGAAACTCCCTGCAATGGCTAGACAACCTCAACGCAGGAAGCAGCTGAAAATTTGCATTCAGCTTCTCCAGGAGAATACAGAAAAATGACAAAATGAAAGAGCAAAATGCAATCTCAAACCTCCAGCCTATCCCAAACAAGCCTAGGAGACATGGATGTAGAAGAAAATGTAAGCCATACACATAAAATATCTGAAATGATAGCAACTGAAGTACAGAAACAACTCCATGAAGCTGTAAAGGAACTCAGATCAAAAAAAAAATCTCCCAGGTAAAAGAGAAAATGATAAACATAATAAAATAAATGCTGAACACATCTAAAGAAGAAATAATTTTAAAAATTGAGGAGCACTGCAAAAAAGATGGAAACCTTGAATGAACAATATAAGAAAGAAACAGAATGCATGAAACAGATTCAAAAGAGATATCCAGGAAATCAAAAATTCAATCAGAAACTGGAAAAACCACTTCAATGAAAGTAAAGATAGACTTTCAGACCTCAAAGACAAGATTGCAGCAAGTGAACAGGAAAGAGCTTTTTAAAATAACAAGGAATCAGGAAATAACAATTCAACAGGTACAAGATGATGCAAAGAAAAACAATATAAGACCGATAGGTAAAATGAAAAAGAAGGTGACAACATAAATGATATCAAAAGACTATCTACAGAAGTAATAGCTGAAAAATTCCAAAACATGGGAAAGGAAACTGACATGCAGATAAGTGAAGCATATAGAACTCCAATTATCCATAACCAAAATACATCTACACCCAAACATATAATAATCAAATCCCAGAAATTCAACATAAGAACAGAATTACAGCAGACGTCTCAACACAAACAATGAGGTCAAGAAGAGCATGGAGTGAAATATTTCAAATCCTAAAGGATAACAACTTCCAACCCAGAATGGTGTACCTTGCAAAACTCTCCTTCAAAATTAATGGAGAAATAAGATACTTCCACAACAGAGAACAGCTGAAGAACTTCATGACCACCAAACCAACCTTGCAAAGAATACTGAAAGATATTCTAGACATATATATATAAATAACTAAAACTTCAAGAACACCAACTGAAAAAAAAAAACACTAAGCAAGGCAAACAGTTAAACAAAGGGGTAAGTAAAGAACCAATAGCAGAAAGATAACATGAAAAAAAATAAGGCAATATAACAGTTATAACCATTAATGTAAATGGCCTCAATTCACAACCTAAAAAAAACAGACAGACTGAATGATTCAAAAACAACATCCAACCATATGCTATATACAAGAAACCAATCTAACTCAAAAGGAAATTCATAAAGTGAAAGTCAAAGGATGCAAAATAATTCTTCATGCAATGGGAACCCCCAAAAAAGCAGGGGTAGCTACTTTGTTTGCAGACAATGTGACCTTCAAACCAAGAATGAGAAACAGAGATAAAGAAGGTCACTGCATACTAGTTAGGGGAAAACTTCAAGTGGAAGAGATAACAATTTTAAATATATATGCACCAAATATGGGAGCACACAGCTATATAAAACAAATATTAATAGCAATGAAAACTCAAATAAGCAACAACAGATCAACTAGACAGAAAATCAGCAAAGAAATAATAGAACTGAACCAAACTTGTGAACAAATGGACTTAGTAGACATGTACAGAGTGTTCCACCCAACATCAATATACATTCTTCTCAGCTGCACATGGAACATTCTCTAGAGCATATACTAGCCATAGAACATCCTTAAGCAAATGCAAAAGAATCAAAACTATCCCATGCATATTATCTGACCATAGTGTCATGAAACCAGAAATCAATGACAAAAAGAACTACAAAAACTCCATAAACACATGGAAATTAAATAATACACTCCTAAATAATCAATAGATCACAGAGGAAATGAAAGAAATTAAACAATATCTACAAGCAAGTGAATGTACAAATACAACTTACCAGAACCTGTGGAATGCAATGAAAGCAGTCCTCAGAGGGAAATTTATTGCAGTGAATTCCCACATCAGGAAAACAATACAAACACAAATAAACAACCTGATACTACACCTCAAACATCCAGAAAAAGAACAAGTCAAATCTAAAGCCAAAAGAAGGGAGGAAATTACAAAGATCAGAGCAGAAATCAATGCAATAGAGACTAAGAAAATACAAAAAATTATTGAATCAAAAAGTTGGTTCTTTGAAAGAATAAATAAAATTGATAAGCCCCTAGCTAACCTTATTTTAAAAAGCAAATAAAAAAACTCAAGTTTGTGCAATAAGGAATGAAAAGGGTGAAATCACTACAGACCCTGTCAAAATACAGATCATCAATACCTACTTCAAAACCCTTTACTCACATAAGTTTGAAAACACAGAAGAAATGAACAGATTCCTAGAAACATATGAATTACCAAAACTGGATCAAAAAGACATAAAATTGTTGAATAACATAATTTCAATTAATGAAATCAAAAATGTATTTAAAACCTTACCAACAACAACAACAAAAAAAATCCCAGGTCCTGATGGATTCACTGTTGAATTCCACAAGAAATTCAAGGAAGACTTAATGCCAACACTCCTCAAACTCTTCCACGAAATTGAAAGGGAAGCAATTCTCCCTAACTCATTCCTGGAAGCAAGTATTACCCTAATACCAAACCAGAGAAAGACCCAACCAAAAAAATATAACTACAGGCCAATCTCCCTAATGAACATAGATGCAAAAATTCTCAATAAAATACTGGCAAACAGAATGCAGCAAATCATCAAGATGATCATATACCACAAGCAAATAGGATTCACCCCAGGAATGCAGGGATGGTTCAACACAAATTAATAAGTGTAATATACCATATCAATAGAGCCAAACATAAGAATTATATGATCATTTCTATAGATGCAGAAAAAGCTTTTGATAAGGTCCAACATTCATTCATGATAAGAACCCTACAGAAAATGGGAATAAATGGTTTTTATCTCAATCTGATAAAAGACATCTATGACAAACCAATAGCCAGCATCATATTAAAAGGTCAAAAACTGAAAGCTTACTCTAAAATCAGGAACAAGACAAGGATGTCCATTATCAGCACTCCTATTCAATATAGTCCTGAAAATATTAGCCAGAGCAATTAGACAAGTGAGAGAAATAAAAAGAATAAAGATAGGAAAAGAAGTTAAATTATCATTATTTGCAGATGAGATGATACTCTACATAGAAGACTCCCAAAACTCCATTGAAAGACTTCTAGGTATAATAACCAAATCCAGTAATATAGCTGGATACAAAGTCAACACTCAAAAATCAATAGCATTCCTCTACACAAACAACAAATTCACTGAGAGAGAAATGAGAGAATCCACACCCTTCACAATAGTATCCAAAAAAAATTAAATACTTAGGAATCAATCTAACAAAGGAAGTAAAGGATCTATTCAGTGAAAATTACAATACTCTGAAAAAAGAAATTGAAGAGGATCTCAGAAAATTGAAAGACATTCCTTGTTTATAGACAGGAAGAACAAACATAGTGAAAATGGTCATTCTCCCAAAATTGTTATACAGATTTAATGTAATTCCAATCAAAATACCATTAGCATACCTCTAGCAGATCTAGAAAAATCATTCCTAAAATTCATCTGGAATCAGAATACATAGTTCTCAGATGAAGAAATACAAATGGCAAATAAATACATCAAAAAATGTTCAGCATCATTGGTCATTAGAGAAATAAAAATTAAAACCACACTGAGATTCTGTCTCACTCCAGAAAGAATGGCCAAGATCAAGAAAACTACCAATAATAAATGCTGGAGAGGCTGTGATGAAAAAGGAACTCTTCTGCACTGTTGATGAAAGTGTAGACCAGTACAAACACTGTGGAAATCAATGTGGAGGTTCCTCAAAAAGCTGGTATTGGAAGTCTCATTTGACCCAGCTATTTCACTTCTGGGCATATTCCCAGAAGAATTGAAAACATCAAAACAGAGAGATATATGTGCACCCATGTGTATAGCAGCACAATTTGTAATAGCCAAATCTTGGGAGCAACCTAAGTGCCCATCAACTGAGGAATGGATAAAAAAGAATGGGGTATTTTTATACAGTGGAGTACTACTCAGCTATAAAGAAGGATCACATTGGGGCTTTTTTAGGTAAATGGATGTGACCTGAGACCACACTCAAAGTGAAATACATCAAACTCACAAGTGTAAATATCATATTGTCTCCCTAGTATAAGAACCTAAAAGAGTAAATAAGATACAAAATATTCAATAAATATTGTGAAAGGATAAGAAACTATTAAAAAGGGAAATAATAACTCAGGGAAAAGGAAAAAAAGAAGGAAAGGAAAAGAAAAAGATACAAATTTGTATATACACACTTAAGATAGCTAAGATGATTATGTTATTAATTCTATTATTTCTTGGAACAAAACAGTTAACATTCATAGGAGTAGATCAATTTTGCATGTTTATATCTGGTAATCTGAGTAACTCTTTTGAAGATAACTATGCAAATAACAATCTTAATTATGTTCCTACCATCTTGTTTTGAAAGCTTATATTATTGTTTTGGGCTCTTTGTTATTTTTATTTGTCTCTTTTTTTCTTTTTCTTGTAATTTTTGTTTTGTTTTTTTCTCTAATACAGAAAGGATAGATGTATATGTATAAGCTTATACATGCCTAGAACTTCTCCTAAAAAATTTACAAGAACTGATTTTATTACATGGGATGGTGTGAACAGCTACTTTGAAGAAAATGAGACATTATGGCAGCCATTGCTGCTTTCCTATCATCTTGTTGTGAAGTCCAGTAATGCATGTATTTTTTGTTTTGATTGGTTTTAGTCTGTTTTATATTATTTAATTTCAACATGTGTGAAGAATGGACAGCTATTTTGAAGAGAACAAGAGCCATTATGGAAGCCATTGTTGACTTTTCTGGTGTCTGGTTTTGAAGACCTGTAATGCTTTCATTCATTTGTTTTGATTGGTTTTATCCTGTTTTGTATTGTTTGAATTAATTGTGTGTGAAGGTATGGACAACTGTTTCGAAGAAAACAAGAGACATTATGGTAACCAATGTTGATTTCCTGTTTTCTTGTTTTGAAATCCTGTGTTGCTTATATTGTTTGTTTGTTTGTTTTTTGGTAATGGGGATAAAACTTGCAACATCACACCTGCCAGGCAGGCACTTAAGCCACTGAGCTAAATCCCCAGCCCTGCTTATATTGTTTTGTTCTGATCTGCTTTGTTCTGTTGTGTTGTTTTGCATTGTTCTTTTTAAAAGAAAAGAAAAAAAGAAGGAAAGAAAGAAAGAGAAAGAAAGAAAGAAAGAAAGAAAGAAAGAAAGAAAGAAAGAAAGAAAAAAGGAAAGGAGGAAAGAAAAGAAAAGGATTGAAATCCAAACTCAGTGATTTACTCAAAGTCATACACATAAGGATGTATCTGTGCTTTTTACCAGGTTGTCCCAAAGCATAACACAGGTGGCTGTTTTGAAGTGGGCTAGGAGATTAGTTCTCTTTGTTCTAGTCTGATTTAGAAATCTCTACATTTGTCTCTTTTGAGTTAACTGAAAAATCTCCTCAGTAGAAACCACTCATGTCTGCTCCAGATCTACCAGGCAGGCCCAGAATCTGCATTTTAACAAGCTCTGTTGTTAAACAAGAAACAGGCAATCTGAAAACCACTCAAGAGCAAGATATTTAGGCTGAGCTTGTTAGTTTTTGAGTGTTGATTTGTAAAGTGGCCAAGGCATTTCTTTTCTGAACTACATTTTCTGCTTTTCCAGGAAAATCCGCTTGAGCTAAAATTGCTTTGGCTTGGTCTCTGTCCAAAAGTGACTCTTTTTCCAGTAAGAGGTTTAATATAGGTTTTTTTTAATCTGCTTTTAAAAATTTCAATCTGATACAAACTGAAACCCTGTAAAGAGTGTGTTTCATGTGTTTATGAATTATTTCAGGAAATTTAAGTGAAGAAATCAAATTAGTTTAAAAGAACAGTACACTGTGTGTGTGTGTGTGTGTGTGTGCGTGTGTGTGTGCTTGTATGTGCACAAACAAATTCATATATAATTCTGACGGGAACATGATCATACACTTTTAGGCACTTAGCTATATTTATCATCTCGTGAATTAGAACAAAGCAAGATTGAGAAAAAAACAAAATAACACAAAAAATATCTAAGAAATTGTTTGTGTAATAAATTACATTGATAAGGAAACATATAAGCCAATCAGAAGCTCTTACCCTCCTGTTTCTACCTCATAAGGGAATCACACTGGTCATCACAAAAAACTACTTCTATCTTCCTCATCTCAGAAATAGGGTGCCTGCTGTCTGCAAACTGTGAGAAGCAAATTGATACAAGTTCTAGAAGCCCCTTTCTAAACATATTCCTTTACTTTGTAATTCTCAAAAACCTCTGCTTACTGGGCAGAATCCTCAGAGCCTCTAAAAGCAGCAGCTAAATACATGTTAGAGGACTATGCCCCAGAAGTTAGTTGCAGTCATCACCCCATTTCTGCTGCATGTTAGACAGCTCCACTTAAATGCCCCTCAAACACCACAAATCAAACTGAACTCTCCTGCACAATTAACTTGCTGGGGTATGGAGCAGCAGTAGCTCTCTGTATGCTAAGCACCCTCTGCACACCCCTTCATTTCATGATAATCATCCCCCGACCCCGAGGCAGTGGTCAGAATGTGTGTACCCAGACCACCTCAAAGAAACTTCTTTCAGGTGGGATAAAGCAGCCATTCCATGGCACCCCGTTTTCCGGTGTTATCTGACCGAGTGTCTTGCTCTATGCTATATATGTAGGAGACACTTCTTTCATCTGTCCAGCAAAGTCCTCCATTTACACACTTTTGAAAAAACTAAAACCCCTATTCAAAAAATTATATTTTATTTGATTTCAAAGGGGGCTCCCTGTCCTAAAATACAAGCTCATCCCCTCTTGGTCCCTCTTCCCTTGTTTAGCCACCTGTGTTGGTCCAGAGGTGCATGTGAGTGGCCCCAAGGCTGTCAACTTGGGGCTGAAGCGAGCCAGTCTGTCTCCAGGTAGCTGAAGTTTAAGTTACTACCATGTGACCACACAATGTTTTCCACCACACAGAAAAAGCACTGGATGATCCTTCTGGTGTGGAGCTGCAGGTTCCAGGGATACCTGAGGTTCAGACACTTACCATTTCTTGGGTTTCATAAGACTTCTGTTGCCTAAACAAATGTTGGCTTTCTGCCACAATCAAAAAGATCACCCAGCATATGACGAAGCAGCTTGCCTGACAGAACTAATGAAGTCCTTGAAGACATGGTTGGAGGCATAGAGGAGCCACCTTCTTATCTGTCTCCCATGTCGTATTCCCCACGGTTCCTGGCACAAGTCCTCCAGAAAGACGCATGGAAGCAGTGAATCTATTATTTCTCAACCTAAATCTCAGTTTCAAAAGCTACTCTAAAGCAATAAAAATCTTACATTAAAGTTACAATATTAAATGGGTACAAAGTTTGACTCTCCCCCTTTCCACTAACTGACATGAAAACAATTAAGAATGGAAAAAAAATCTTAAATAATTTTGTTTCCCTTTCTCTATATCAGTGGGTTTAGAATTCTACTGCATGTCAGAAATTACCTGAAAAGCTTAAAACAGTTTTTAAATCTTAGACTTCATGCCCCAATTTCTGGCTTTGCTGCTTCATAGTCAAGTCTAGGCACCACTGCATAATTTCTACTGGAGTTGTAATAAATTTGTAAATTTATTTAGGACCACTGACATTCTCACAGTGATACACTGGCAGTACTGTAAGTACATCATATCTTTCCATTCATATAGATATTTTGAAATATAATTGGTACATTAAAAATCCTTAAGTTTAACACACATAATTGTATGAGTGGGGACATACTCATACACCTGTGATATTGTCACCAAAATCAAGGAAATAAACATATCCATTACTTCCAGAAGTTTCCTTGTATCCCTGCACGTGTGCAAGAACATGACATGAGATCAGCATCTTCACAAATTTTCAAGTTCCCAGCACTGTATTAACTGTCGGTGCTGCGTTGGATATCTAGAATGATTCATCTCATATAACTGTAATTTGGGTTTATTTTATGATTTATTTATTTAGGTACTGGGGATTGAACTCATGATCTCATGCTTGCCAGGCAGGCACTTGTGCCACTGAGCTATATCCCTGACCCCCAATTTTAAAAAACCATTTCCCCATTGCTTTCAGAGTCTGACTTCTCTATAAACTATGAACTTAATCACAGCAGTTTTAACTTTTTATCTGCTGTGCCACAGTAGCCTTTCAATAAAATACGCTGAATGAGTACATAAATGTCAATCTATCACCAACTTTCCAATCTGTGAGTAAATATGAGTTCTTACCTTCAATTTCTTTCTAGCTGTCTCAATTCTCTTTGGACCAGCCAAATCCCACAGCAGAGGCAACTGCCTACTAAATCTCCCCAAATCCTTTCTCATACGGCCTCTTCAAAGGTCTGCTCCCAGCAGAGAGCTTTGCCAAACCAGATTTTGCTCAGACTCCTCGATCTAATGGCTAGAGGTCTACTAAGGAAAATGAATCTACATAGCATTTAATTTCTGTGAAAAAATAAAAGCGAAGTGAAAAAAAGTCAAACCTATGCTTATTATGTGTCAGTTACCCAGGTTACAGCAATAAAAGACATACAATTTTAATTAAAGATGTCACAGCTGAGTGAGAGAGAGAAAAAAAATTAGACTTGACTAAACTCAGAGTGTGAAAGGCTTCCTAAAGAAGGGGAAAGCGAGGTGACTACTAAAGGACTTACAGCCGCACATGAAAGTGTTTTAAAATGTTAAGAATAAATTTTGAGACATCATTTTAAAAAATTAAAACATAAAGGATAAAGTTGAAACCATTCAAGAAATTTTCAACCTTCTTAGCAAGAGGAGTACTTGTCAGACAAGGTTACAGGGGCCCCACGGGCCATTCATCCAGCCCGTTCCCAGGGGAACGGCCCTGGCCTGACCTTGTGAGTCAGATGCCCAGCCACAGTATTCGAAGGATGGGACCTAGGGGCAAGACTTTGTGTCATTTCCAAATTATCCTCCTTAGATTGCTGGCTTGGCATCTGTAAACTCAAGCCTTATAGATTTTAATTTGGTTTAATTTATGATTTATTTATTTAGGCCATGTTCTGTGAGTCAGAACATGGCCTAAATGTTATAAGTAAGCTAAGTGTTGTCTTACTCTAGCCTCTTAAGACATATCAATTTATATCAACATTTTATCAACTTACATTTTTAAGTACATCTTTTTTAAATCCCCAGTATTGCTACTTACAATCATCTTTAGTTATTTTTCCATTGTTTCTTAATTTTGTTTCTTTTTGGTACTGAGAATCAAACTCATGATCTCACAGTTGCCAAGCTGGCGCTGTACCATTGAGCTATATTCCCAGCCCTTAGTATTTTAAAAAATTGTAATATTTTAAATTGCATTAACTTACATATTTTATCCCTTATTTTTATTAAATAACAAGTAAGTGGCATAGATACTGTGAGGAAATTTTTCAGACTATCTCACCTCTCTCTCTCTCTTTTTTTTTTTTTTAACGGTCCTGGGAATCAAACCCAGAGCCCAGTACATGCTAGGAAAGTGCTCCACCACTGAGCTGCACCCCAAGTCATAGTTTATCTCTTAAAGCAAAGATTTGGTGAGCTTTCTCTTCCCTAGTTTGGCCTGAAAGTAATCGGGGTATTGGAGACACTGGATGGTAGTGTCTACAGTGGCCTTTCAGCAAAGGAAGCTGCACCATTTCCAAATTTATCCATTTAAAAACAAAACTGGATCCGAGTGTGGTGGTGGTGGTGGTGTTGCACACCTATAATCCTAGCCTTCTCTAAGGCTCAGGGAGGAAGTATGAACCTAGTTTGGGCCATTTAGTATTTTAGTGAGTCTCTGTCTCAAAAAAATAAAAAGAGAAACCAAAACAACAAAACAAAACAAACATCTGAACTATCCTGCTTCTGCAGCACAGGAGTCCAAAAAAGAATGCAGCTCCTCTCTCAATCATAATTCTTCTCCTCCTGAAATAAATCTGGAAAGAGGTGTTGGATTGATTTTGTGTAGTAAAATTGTACATTAACCTAAATATCTTTTGGTTTACTGCCAACATGGTTGACTAAAAAAGTATAGTTTGTATGGAAAAATGTTTCAATAGCAGGCCTGGCACTGCTGTCCTTAGAAAGACCTGCTTGCAAGGTTAGCTTTGGCTTGTGCCATGAAACCTAACTGGTCAATAGTTTCCTCCATTGATAAAAACTTTCCATGAAATGATAAGGTGAATTCACTGCATCCAGACTGTGCAAACGGTATGGTTTATGTTGAACATCTGCTTCCCTTCTGGGAGTCTGGGATTTCATTTTGGATGAATGAAATCTAGATGGGGTGTCTACCTCGTCAGCCCTCGAAAAGAACATTGGATGTTTTATCTCTAATGAGTTTCTTGTAGACCACACTTCACACTTCTCAGGGATTAAGGGGTTCCATGTGGCTCAACTGGGAGAGGACCAAGGAAGATAGTGCCTGGATTCTCCAGACTTCAACTCCTGTGCCTCCTCTCTTTGCTGGTTCTTTGTATTCTTCCACTGTAACAAATCTTAGCTGTGCAAGCATCCTTATGCTGAGTCCTGTATTTCTAGAGAGCCAAGAAAGTAGGGGTGGTCCTAGAATCCCGAAACACACAGTTTTCCTATCTTTCTAATCACTTTACAATTAACTTTTACCTCTCCTTTAGACCAGAGAGGTGAACTTTTTCTCTTTTGGTTTACTTTAACAATCCTAACTACCTGTCACTGAAACAGAAATCCTTAATTAAGGATAATTTTCCCAACAGATTTGACTTTTAAATAGATTAAGCTATTCTAAACTGTTTGTCAGCTTAGTCAATTTTCAAGGTGGCACTCAGCACTTGTCATGACAAGGTAGTGTCCTTCATTCAGTCTCTGCTGCAGTATCTGAGAGACAGAAGGTGCAGACTGGGGCTCTGGGGTGATATAACATGAGACTTTCATTGCTCCATGATTCTGGTGCCAGTCCGTGGTCACAGCTGTTTTTGCAGTGTTGCTATATGCAGCTCCTGGCCATTTATTCCTTGGTCATTGAAGATATATGCTCTAAATGGTAAAGGAAGTACTAGCTAGACCAGAAATAGTAGGAAAAGTCTAGAGGTGGCTACCATAATTG
This sequence comes from Hydrochoerus hydrochaeris, assembly GCA_004027455.1. NCBI lineage: Eukaryota > Metazoa > Chordata > Mammalia > Rodentia > Hydrochaeridae > Hydrochoerus > Hydrochoerus hydrochaeris. The sequence goes on along the minus strand of PVLA01002740.1, from coordinate 45,269 downwards.
TGAACCATTGATATGAAAAGTGGCCAAGGGAGAAAGAGGAAGTGAATATTATATATTTTCTCAAATTAGGAAGATGTAGGCCTATCCAACTTTCTAGTTGCATACAGCAGATCCATAGCACAGTGCCAAATTGCATGAAAAGATAACTGGTTATACCTTTCAAGAATAGATAAACTGCCTGGAATGTCCCTCTTGTGGTATGGTATCTCACATAAAACATTTACAATGGTGTTAAAACCTGCCTACCAGAAACTATAGCTTTTAGAATATGGTTCCCTGTCCTCCAGAGTTTTATTCTTTTTTTTTTCTTAATAATTAAGACAAAGATGAAGCAGCACCTTTAATCTCAAATCTCTAGACCCTGTTTCTTCCAAAGCTTAAATTGTCAGTAATCCAAAGGAAATGTTACACTTAAAAGCTCTAGTAAAGGCCAAGTATGTGTAGATGACAGATAATAGATTTTCATGGTACTTTTCTGATCTTTGGATTCAATTTGTCTTTTGAAATTACTATTCCATTTACATTACTTTATTTAGGGGGATCTTGAGTTACAATCTCACTTTTGTGTATCAGTCAGCTTCAATTGCTTGTGTCAATTGCTGGGACAAAATACCTGACATACACACTGTAAAGAAGGAGCAGCTGAATTTGGCTCACATTTCAGAGATTCCAGTCCACGGTCAGCTGGCTCCAAGGCAGAAACATCATGGCAGAAGAGCATGACGGAGCAAAGCTGCTCACTTCATAGAAGCCAGGAAGCAAAACACAGGAAAAGACCAGCAAAAGATACATCCATCTGAGGCCTGACCACTGTGACCCACCTCCTCCAAAGGGGCCCACCAAACAGCACATTCAGCTACAAACTGATGAGTATATTATTCCCATGACCCAACTGCCAATCCTGCCAAAGCAACAACTGAGATTAACCAGTACATTTTTATATAATCTCTTCTTAAAATTTTGAGTAAAATAAGTCCCAGCGAGACATCCCAGAGTTGACTAACAGTATGGATCTGTGTACAGTTCCCCAACCTAGGAAGACAAAAGAGATATCCCATGATATCCAAGAGGCCTTTTTATTTCAGCTTTAAACTGTTTCAAAATTCAGTGTTCAAAGTCCCAACTTTCTCACCATTAGTACACCTGATGTTTAGTTTTGTTTCATTTTGTTTCATGCTAGAAACTAAACCCAGAGCTTCCTGCATGCTAGGCAAGGCTCTACCACAGTGGCACACCCCCAGCCCAACACTTCTGTTTTTGGAAATCACTACAGACCATTTTGGAAGAGAATCATAACATAAATAAAATATATTTAATGGCTCATTCTCTCCATTCTGAAGTCTTAATGTAAACATGTGCAACTATTACAGCCCCATCATGATGTTTTTCACTTGCAATCCAATGTCTCAAAAACACTGTGGTCCACTTGATTCAAACCAAAGACCTATTTGGAGGAGGTGGTGATAGGATTTACCACCATTTTGTTTAAAACAAGGCAAACAAAACAAAAAGGTCAACTAATTTTCATTTGTCCGTTTAAAACCAGACCCTCCAAAATATATTTTACTTTGAAAGTCACCTTTTAATGTAAGTTTCTACTTGGCACTAATAAAAAAAAAAAGTTCAAAATTCTCTAGGAAAGCTATTTTTCTCCTTAACCTGATTATCATAATTCAATCCATAGAGGAGGAACTGGGTGAGAATATATTAACATATCAATTCAGCTCAAAATAACTTAATATAATTATTTTCTGCTTTCCTTTATTTGCCATAGTTGCTACTCATATGAAATACATGTGAACATGAAAGAGTTTTATCTTATGCTTTAAATTATATCCCACTGTAACTGGAATTATCCCTAATTAATAACTTGAAAAGTCACACAGGGGCTAAATTCTTGTTTTGCTGCATAATGCAAAAAGGAGCACAAGGGCATCATTACATCAGCCTTATGGTGCTACTCTGAGAAGAGGCTCAACTTCTTACATGACGGGAAACACCAGAGCATGTCCTGCACATCTGCCAACAACTGGGTCACAGAACCTTTCAACATATCAATGTTTAAATGTCACTAGAGAAAACAAACAAGAGAGAACAATTCTGAATATACATTTGTGTAGCTTTACAGTTGGTAAATTCATGTTTTGGCTGTATTTTAATGATGAATAGATATAAAATATTCCCAAACGTGTTTTGATTTATAAGTCATTTGCCTCTAAAGATAACAAACCATGAAACTAGTTGGTTGGTTTTTTTCTCATTTTATTTTTCACAGTAATTCAATCCGTAAAAAAAGATTTTTCTGCCCCTCTAAACAGCTTTATGGATTCATAAGAAATTTCTTTATGAGGCCATGATAACCTTGGTATCTCAACTGTTTCATGCAGTGCTTTAAGGTCAGCTAATTGGAGATTTCTAACTCCATAGATAAAACCATCTTCTCACTCACAAACTTTTCTTTGTACTCTGAAAAAGACAAAGTAAATAACAACTCAAGAAATATCACAACCAAGAGATCCAGTTTAAACCATAAAATATTGACAGTAAGTGTTGAGTTTCTTCCTCCCAAGGTGACACATCAAGGCACAGAGCTAACAGATCTGAGGTTTGTTCCATCTAACTTATTTCCATAATTTCTCCTTTAACACAAATGCCTCAGAAGAAACTAATTCTGCATCAGAAGAAAATGATAACCACTGCCACAGTAGTCATCAATAGTCATAAATTACCTAGCGATGCTCACAGCCATGGTTCTGATCACTGTTTTATTAATGGAAAGAAAAATTAAAAAAGAAAGATAGAACCTGATATGAAATGATTTTTGTGAAATACAAAGGGTCAGAGATAAACTAAAAATTTAGAATAAAGATCTTGAAAATTTAAAAGGAAACAATCACACACTGAGTCAAAAATAAAATAAGCAAATTGCATAAAACTTTTATTATTTATTAGCAGTATATTCTATACTTTAAAATAGAACAAAATATCTTTTGGAAGATAAACTATTCATAACAAAATAATGTCAATTTTTATTACCAGCGTAGAATTACTTTGCTATATACTTTCTATATTATATACAGCCCCTTTTTGACATGTCTATGTATGCACATGTGTATAAATAATTTTAAGACATACACATGTATATACATATGACAAATAAACACATAATTATGGAAAATTTACAGTAGTCAACTTTACAATCATTTAATAGCTGCACACAAATTAGTGTTCATAGAACTAAAAACATCAATAGGTTCCCTTTCTCCTACTTTTCAAATGTCATCTGAATTACTCTGCAATGATAATTTGAAAAAATATTATCATCTTCTTATACAATTAATCACTCTTTTTTACAATAACACATAATAAAATATTTTACTTTTCTGCTTTAGAAAAGATATACAATTTAACACCACTTACTTTAATCTCTGACTCCTAAAACACACAATTCTTTTTTTTTCTTTTTATTTGGTACTGCATTTATTAAAGGTTATGTTAACAAACCTGAGTCAAACATTCATTCAAATACATTTTTTAAAATGTAAAACATGAACAAGAAGTCTTGCTGAAGCATATATAATAATTTCAAGATACCCCTTCTAATAAATACATTATAAATAGCTCAATATTAGGGATTAAAGCACTTCATATAAATCCACTTAACCAGCACTTTCAGTGTTGGAGTAGTTCATTATTATGCAGCCTAGAAGACAGACAGGAACTAAAGCTGCGGTCTCCTCCTCACAGCAATGAAGCCTGGATATAAATTATGCTTAGGCAAAAGGTCATGAGGACCCATTTGGAGGTCCTTTCATTTTCATGTTAGGTTCCGGATATACCAGCACGTGAGTTGGGGTGTAGTCTGTTCAAAAATACTGTTTCTCCCCTCATATAGAGAACTACTTAGCAGCATGTTTTCCAGTTTTTCCCTTCATTGATTTAAAACAAGTAACGACAACCACCTCGTACCAAAAGCAGAACATTCAAAGTGAATCAGTAAGTCTTTTGAAGTGCTTTTTGGTCACTGAAATTGTCACTGTACATTTAGTGATGGACCTCTGGGGGACTTCAGACCTGAATTTTAAAGTATGTAACCCTTCTGCACAAGTATGAGAGGAAAAATAAGCAAAATAAATTTGTTTAAGGCATTTCCCCCAAAAAAGCACTTTTTTGAGAGGAAAGAAATAAAAGCATCTGGAATGTTCAATCATTTCATAGAGAAAAACCACACTCTCAAGAGAAACATCCAGTGAAATCTGATCATCATCTGGATGCTAAATTTTTTAAGCCTCCAAGATGCAAAGTTCATTTAAATGGTTCAAGAACAACAAGCATAAGAGAAGGGTTTTACTGTATCAAACGAATTCTATTCTACTTGGGGTGGAGAGAAACTTGGACGAACTCTTTTAACTAGATGTTCTCCAAAGGATACACTGATCTGCTGTATTCAGGGTGGGAACAGGAAAATCACTTTTTAAAAACTTTCTCCTTTACTTTTTTTTATAAGAAGAAATTATTTATTCCTTGTAGAGAAAACCATACTAAAACTACATGTGTTTAAAATACAATTTTTGGTAGCAAACAGCAGAAACACATAAATCAAAATATAGTCTAGTTTTTACATAATTTTAGTATTTATAAATTTATCAAAATAGTCTTTAAAAGCCCACAATACATACATAATGTAACACTGTACATGAAAATGCAATAACAAATATATTACTGAAATACATTAAAAATAACCTTCCAAAATACCAAATTTAACATTAAAACCACCTTAAAAAGTGTTGAAATCTCCATAAACATAGTTTCAGTGCACTTCTAGTAGTCATGAACCAGTTTTATGGTTTCAAGTCCCTGGAAAGTGTTCTCTTAGTGCGCTAATGTAAGGTAAGAGGTGTCCTTCCAGCAAGCAGGTGCATCCCTCTGCAGCGCCCATCCAGATGTCTGAGAATGCAACAGCATTCGCGGGGTGGCAAGGCCTTAGTAATGGACAGATTCAGACTGAAGGGACTGTGCAGGGAGAGACATAAACCAGGTTAAATTCCATCGCATTAAAACTGCTAGCAAAGCAAATCATGTCGCTCCCTCCATCAACACAAGGCAGTTTGGGTCTATTATAGAAAAGATAAAAGAAATCAACTAAGCAACAGAGAATGAAAAAAATGGACAAATAAAGCCTTGGGTAATATATTCAATTACTTAAAGCCTTGGGTTGATATATTCTGTAACTGAAAGTGGTTGTAAGAAAACATGCATATTTTAAAAGATTTGCTAGTTTACTAATAGTGATTAAAATTCAGTAGTAACTGAAGATGAAGAATTGCCTAAACACAATTTTTAAGCTTCAATGAAGTATTTTTACTCAAAAATATTAAATGATACTTGTAACCATTTGAAGATAATTAGAATGAACCTTGAAAAGATGTCTCTTTTTAACACATGTCAATGACACATTAATGCTTGTAATAAATAGAAGACATTGAAATAAATTACTTAAGAGAGTCTGATTTTAATAAATATCTCACAAATACTTTCTATCAAGGGAACACAAAGTACTACAGCTTAGAAATCTAATCCTATACCAAAAAGGCATTGATGTAGAAGTCTTGCAGTCATAACTTAAGCAATAGGCAACATTCAAGTAAACAATAGAATTCCTCCCATGTCACATTAGACACTGACTTTATAAAAGGAACATGAATGGGATATGCAATCAGAATCCGTAGATAATAAATATAAACCAGGAAAAGATAGACAGCTAGAAAAAGTTTGTCAAACAGTAATTTTTTGATAGCAAGCTGTGATTACAAAGAAAGAATATAAATCAATCTTTATGAATCATGGTACCCAGTAAAAAAAGGGTTTAGCAAATTATTCCAACTTCAGTATTTTTTTAACAAATGAAATTCCTTGTATTCTCAATCTAAAATAAAACTTGTAATGAAAATAGACTAAAAGAGTCACTCTACAAAATCCCCTTCATTTAAAAATCGTAACTAAGATTTCAAGGCATTTTCTCTTGAAGAGCAACACTGTAAGACGACAAGAACACTTAGGTTTCAAGCAATGCAAGTTTACACCATGGGGCTGTGTTGAGGGCTCTCTTCCGGGTCATCTGGACTCACACACATTAAGAAAACAACAAGGAGAAACAGCAGCACCACCCCCCAATTTGAAATCTCAGCATAGACAGCAGAGTTGGCAATCACGAACGAGACTGCTGACAATATAAAGTGTTTTCCAAATGTTTGTGTATCATAGCATTACAGATTGGACATCTCTAATTCAAACCTCCCAATGTGAAAACCTTCAAAACTTCAAAATCTAAAACTTTTTGAGTGCCAGCATAAGGCCACAAGTAGAAAATTCCACATCTGACTTTATGTGATGGGTTATAGTCAACACACAGGTACACTAACAATGCGGCATTAAATTACCTCCAGGCTATGCATATAAAGTATATATGAAACACAATCAAATGTCAAAGTTAGACTTAGGTCTCATCCCAAGAGACCTAAACCTATATGCATGTCTTTCCAAAACAATCTAAAATCCATAATACTTTTTGATCCTAAGAATTTTATATTTTTATAGTAAATATGCAAATCTATTTTGCTTTTGACAAGTACTATCATTGCTGCAGTTCATTTATTTATTAAAACACATTAAAAGTAAAACTATCTGGAGTTCACTTGGCAGGTCAACTATTCCAAGACAGATACTTATTGTGTATTTTCTGACACGCACAATTCTAAAAAACTTTACATATATTTACTCATTAAATGCTCCAGACAACCCATTCTATAGATGAAGAAACTGAGAAACAAAGCAATGACGTAGTTTTGCCTAAGATCACATAGGTAGGAAATGGGGTAGCTAAGATCGAACTCCAGTAGTTTGGCTCTAAAGTACAAACCGATGGCCACTTTAGTCTAATGCCTCAAGACAACTTCTAGCATTTGCCTTGTGATCAACATATATGCAATCCAGCATTCTCACCACAACAAAAAGGTAAGGCATATAGCCAGGGATTTATCTCAGTGGCATAAGCAACTGTCTTGCAAGCACGTGGTCATGAGTTTAATCCCCTGTACCAAAAAAAAAAAAAAAAAGTTTTAAAGGTAAGGCATATAATGTCTTAGGCAGGGTATAATCCTATGTAGTCAAACAAATATTAAATTATGCCAAAATTCAATATGTGTTACACTAAAGGAATAATACATTTTAAGATTCTTTATATCTGGACTGAATGCAAAAGAATATTCAGAAATATTCTAAATTTTAAAATAAAAAATTTTTAGAAGAACATCCATGTGTAAGTATTCTGATTAATTAATGCTTTAATTCTGCCTGGCCAATATTTTTGTTGCTACCAACAAACAAAAAAGGCAACAACAAGACAGTTGTAGAAGAAGTGAACCTCAGGTGTACATATTATTTTGTAAGTTAGCATTTATTTATGTAATCAAATGATTTTATTTTCTCAAATAATATTGTCAAGCTCATTTAGCCAGTAAACTCAACTGGGCTATAATACATTAAGACTAGATCAAGTTTATTGTGAATATATGGTATTATTATAGTATGAGTACCATAAAAATAATAATGCAGCAAAATTTAACCCAGAAAACAAGGATAAAATCACTTTACATTTGCAGCCTCAAAAATTTTCATGTCAAAATAGGAGCTTCCATCAAGAAATTTTGCTCCCTGAAAGCAGTGAAATGTGACATAATAGAAAGTGTTAGGTAAGGAGATCAAGACAACTTGTTCTGTTCTGGAAATTCACTACTAATCTGTTTTGGCAGATGGAAGTATTAACTTTAAAAATTTTAGCTATTCTGGGGGTGTTTCTTTTTTAAACAGCCCAGTTTAAAATCACAGTAGAACAGTGTCTAATAATTATTGACATAAATACTGTACAGAAGGTTAATAAATATAACCGTAAATTGGCAATCAAAAGCAGCAAATTGTAAAGGCTAAGGAAAGATTCAGGTCCCTGGCAGAAAATGAATGAAGCAGTGTCTTATGTTCAAATAACTAGAATAAAAGGACTCAATCGCTTGGAAAGGTGGTTTCCTACAAGGTCAAAATCCTGTTCCAAAATCCTCATGGATTTCTGCCACATTTTTTCTTTGCTACATTTCTCCATTTTTCCAAGTCCCTTAAAATAAACAAAATAGTCTCCTAATTACCCCTGGTTTCAATTCTAACTACAGAGGTAAAAAGCACATAAAATTGTTTATTTTAATGTGACAGACAATTAAAGAGAAAAAAATGCATATTTGGTAATATTAATTTTATATATAAACCCAGTATTTAAAGTTTTAATGAAGGCATACAACACTTGGAAAATGTTATCTATGGCTGTTTTATCTATAACTTTTATCTATAACTATACTCTTGGGTCTCTTTATGCCTTTGCAATAATTTCCAGATTTTTATGTTGCCTAAGAATTAACATGCAAAATGTACACATAGGTAGATATTTCTACAAATGTGGTGGTGAAATTACTTGCCTCTGCTAAAATAATGGTTTAATGGGCATCACATCAACATCAACACATGAAGATCTATCTGTGAGAAAATCAGCCGTGAAAAAAGTGTGTACATTTTTCTGTAGCGTTTCCTATGCATTTCAGGAACCCTAAGATTTAACAAGCCACTTTTAGTTAATTAAAATGCTATGTAAAACATTCTTTCATCTTCCTACATGGTTTTTAACAGAGTCTTTTTCTGGGAAAATTTAATATATGCTTTTTAACAATCACAAAGAAATCGACTGTCAGATGACAGCTTGTTGACACGCAGCTTGACTCAGCCAACCATTACATGAGTGTTTTCAGTTCATCTGAACACAAAATTATATCGTTGCAAGTTCAATTTAAATTTATTTTCTCTTATTTTAATAAAGCCAAATTTCTAGGGGAAAAAAAGAGACAACTTTCAGATTACTGTACGTTAAAGCCAAAGCTGAAAGGTGGGTTTTCTTTTTGTTAGTGCTTCTTACGCTAACAATGACACCTGGGCTCCTAACCATCTTAGCTTAAAACTCATGAAGACATATTCCCCAACTTTTAGGTCAGTAAATTATCAGCACTTCTTATACTGTAACCTCAGGAAACAAAGATGTTTCTGAGATGCTTAAAAGCCGGGAGAGAAAAGAGAGAATCTCATATAGTTGACCATAACATAAAGAATGACAGAAGTGTGAACAAAGTTCTATAAGTATCAAGAAGCAAAAGGCATTCCACGTGGATGTATCACAAATGCATCACTAAATAACTTTAGGTCAGAAGAGGGAACACAAGACCAAGCAGAGAAAGGAGGGAAAGCAGAATGAATTGCACGTTCGGCTTAAGGCAGGCTGAGGCACTCCTGCAGATGGGCAGGCAGTATACCATGCAGAGCCGCCAGAGCGGGGCAGCTGGGGAGGAACACGGTCTCACGGGGAAGGAAGACCCACAAAGAGCAATCTGAGAAGGCAAGACTCAGTGCTCTGGGCAGAGTGCAACCATTAAGCAATGTCAAACATGAGAAAAATTTGATCAGCTCTGTGTCCAAAGTTTAACAGCAACAGCAGTATAGGAGAGATTTAGCCAGTGTGAAAATGTAAAGGGTCACACAATAGTTCATGGAGATCTCAACTACGGTGGCAGAGGTAAGAATAGAGAAACATTCCAAAAAAGCAGGCATTTCAGAGGAAGGACTGGCAGGACTCTGGGACCAGATGTGGCCGAGAGAAAGGCAGAAATAGTGTGAAAGATGATTCCAATTAGGAAAAGAAAAATGGGTTTGTGGTGCCAAGAAACTAAAGAGTAGGCAGTTGAAGGAATATGCATTCTCTCCATCCCAGGTGATAAACCCATATGAAATGGGGAACATAGTCACTGCTCAGGAAATGTCCTGAGAGAGATGAGAGCCAAGGTCAATGCCTAGGGGGAATTAGTGTCAGGCAAAGGAGACAAAGACATAATGATTTAAGGGGGAAGGGGGAGGAAAGGGAGAAAGTAACATCCCCCCCGCCCTTTTGGGGGGGAATGTAGTTAAGAAGAACTAACCAGAGACATTAGATACGGTCTTTAAAAAGCCAGTGATGACTTGTGGGAGAGACTTGCACCACCTGGGAGGTGGTCCAGTTACAAAACAAAGCACTAGGTTGATGAGAGAGGTGAGCTTCTCTCCAGCGAGGATGGTCACGAAGAGGAAACTGTAAGACAAGACCGAGGAAGGAGTCATCCCCAACCTCCACCAGCCCTGCCAATGTGGATGAGTGTATTTGAAGGTAAAGAGGGGGAAGAGGGCTATCAAAGAGACGGGAGGAAAGAGAGGATGAGGCAACTTCTTGGGATAGTTTGAGAACAGTGCAGGTAAATAAAATTGTTTGGAAATATTAGTTCCTTTGATTTAAAAGGGAGAGGACAAAAGGATGAATCAGATGCAGAAAACCTTTGAAATAGAGAAGAGGACAGATGAATGAAATGCTTCTGATAAATTCTATGTTCTCAGCAGATCTCAAGACAGGATCAACTGGTCAGGAGAGGTTATACTAATGAAGGATGTTAAGAAGAGGCAAAATAGGGCCAAAAAAGAGAAAAGTAAACTAATTATGAGCATGGATGGGCCAACTAAATTGGAAACACATCTGAAACAGAGCCAATTGGCAAAGTTACAAGATTTTTTTCCAACAGTGCTTAGCAGAAAGAGACGAGGAACAGACAAAAGAAATGGTTGAACGGATCTAATTTTGGAGGCGGGTAGCAAAGTGACTACAGAATGTTCAAGTGGGTTTACAATGATGGGGAAAAGGAGCAGAAATACCTAAGCAGGCTACAGAAGGAAAGAAGTAAACCAAGAAGGTTGAGGGAACAGGCAGGGGTCAGAAAGAGGTCACAGAGCAGAGTTAGGAGGGGAGGTGATTCTGTAGGAACCTAAAGCCCGCATCTATAAGACAGGTGTCTCTCAACATAAGAGAGGCATGATGAAGGCCAAATGACCAATGCAGACAGGATGACTTCAGAAAATGTCACGATTGCAGGAGTCAGGTGAGTTCAAGGAGAGCTTCAGAAAGAAGGTGGTAGGACATGAGCCAGCTCCTAATGGGAAGGAGCCTGAGAGGCAAAGGGAAGGTTGGGAACACAGCATGTAAGTAAATAACAAAGGCTGGAGGAGCAGGATGTGTTCAAAGATGTAAGAAACTGCCTGGCAGACACACAAAGTTCACACTCAGGATTAAAGGGAAATGAACTTCAAAAGCCAATTAAGAAGACTGCGAAAGGCCCCAAATGACAAGTTGCAGGGCCTAAATCTATTCTTATGTCAAGATGGAACCGGAAGTTATGCTTCAAACTACCCCCTCTTTGTATAAATTAAACATTTTTAAAAGATGAGGAAGAAAGAAAAGGCACAGCAGGGCTCAAAAGCAAAATCAACACCTTTGTAACCTAGAAACAAACCAATATTCAGTGGTAGGCCACTAACTTCCAAGCTGGAAATCAGCAGAGGTGGCCAGGTGTTTCATTCCTGGAGATACACAGGCCAAAAGCCACTGGTCTGAATTCAGAGCTGGGATCAGGCTTTTCACCTGTGTAAGGAGACTGAGTGAAACCACAACCACTATCTCCAGGTCAGGGCTTATGCAGAGCTGCATCCCTGCCTGATAAGCAAGCCTGAGGCCAGCAATCCAACGAGCCTGGGTCAGTAAGACCCAGAGAACCAGGGAGAACCAATGAGAGATGAGAAATACTTAAGGTGAAGCATGTAATAGTTACCCCAATTTGATCACTACACAATTATACATATATCAAAACATCACAATGAACTCCACAAATATATGTAATTATTATGTGTTAACCAAAGATAAGCATTTAAAAAATGAATCAAGCAGATCAGAAAAAATCAGAAAAACAAAACAATAACAACAACAAAAACCTCCCATCCAGTATGAACCTACCGATAAAATTCCCTAACACAAAGAAAATGAATACCAAGAGAAGCAATAAAGCCTACGACCAGGTAACAAACTCTCACAGATTTAAATGCAAAAACAAAACAAGATCACCAAAATGACTTATCAGAATACCCATTTTAAAAAAAGAAATAATGAAATAAAACCAGGCAAATCAAAATTAGAACAAGTAATGAATTAGAAATGCTGGAAAAGATATAACTACTGAAATCAAAAGGGAAATGGGTTGGAGATACACTCTAAAATGGACATGTTAAATTAGTGAACTGGAAAGCAGTAACACAAATTCAATCAAAATACAGGTAGAGTTCAGAAATTAAAAAGTATAAAAGAAAAAATAAGGAATAACAAGGATAGATTGAAAGGTTCCAACAAAGACTTAAGGAAGCACTGTAAAAGGACAATAGTAGTAGGAAAGACAGAAAAGTAATAACCAAAAAGATAAAGGCTGAGACTTTTCCATTAAAAAAAAAAAAGTCCTCAAACTGAATGCACATGCTGAGGCCAGACAGGGTAAACTATAATGAATCCATATCTAGGTGTGTTACAGCAAAACTACAGACTTTCAAGGAAAAACAAAAATCTTATAATAACATGTTTTAGTCTACAACTCCACAAGATTTTTAAACAAAGGTTCACACATTAGCAACAGTTATTCTTAGTAGATTCTGGCAGTACTGCAAATATAAACAGTGAAGGACCAGAGGAATGAAGGTGGATGAATTAAACCAGGAGATATCTGCATGGAGCTTTTAATCTGGTAGACAGTGATGTATACATCTTTTGTCTTACCTTGCTCTATTACAACAACACTGAGCACATGGAAGGCATGTAAATATTTTATATAGTACTTAACTGGATAAGACTTTATACATATATATAAAACATTTCCTTTTATTCCAAAAGGCAAGACTAAAGTAAGACTGTTCTCTTGATCCAGCAGTGTTATTGATATTACTTAAGAAATAATATATAAATTTGAATAATTAAGATAATAATTCTGATGCATTTGTGAATATAAATCAATTCTTGCCCATTACAAATTTCTGATCAACCTTGCCACTTAAAACAAGTTTTGTGTATGAAAAGCCCTTCAAATGAAGAGAATAAAAACAGCAGACAGACTTTACACACAAGAATTAATGGTAGCTGCTAAATTGGAAACTTAAATTACATTTAGGCATATCTGTAAACATTACACATAAATAGCTTATACACAAAGTTAAAAGCACCTGAACCATACAGATCTCAAAGCAATTTGATGCTTTATCAAGTAAAAATCTCAAGTCTCCTCAAGAAGATAACAAAACACACCAATGTCAAATGTGGTTCATTACTGAGACTGAGGTTTTGTTCTTGTTATTATTAGTATTCCTGAGATGAAAAGCTATTTGAATTCTAAGGCAATGTCACAAGTGGAGAGATGAAAACTTACAGCTATTTGAATATACAACAAAAAGTTTAAAAATAGCATTAATCTTTACTATTAAATATAGTATTTAGTGATCAACTAAATATTAACTAAATTATCATTTTACAAATTAATTTTATTAAAATAAATTTTATTGAATTTAATATTTTTAAATAATTTATTATTTTAGAAAACTTCACAAAGACTCAATAAGTAATATGAATTAATATCACATTTAAAATCATAACAAGATGACAGTATTTAAAACAGAATAGCAGAAAATAGTGGAAAAGACATAAGGTTTAAATCAGGAGATGCTATTACATACCATGGGAAAGTAGAAGCATTTTATTGGGAATGGAGTTTAAATACTCAGTAAGTAGTTTATCATTGTCACCAGTGACATTATTCCAAAGCAAGAATGCAATATGCACCAATGCACAGGTTACTCACTTAGTGATTTTCATCAAACTGGGAATTTTGTGAAGCTGAAAGTCAGTATTTTTGTTTTATTCCAAATGCCACTTTAAGCGTCAGCAATTCCCTAAAATACATCTATACACTGCTTGATATTAGAACATATTCACAGGCCACCAAGATTATTCTTACACTACTCACACTTGAGACAGAGAACTCATCCAGTCTCCACACTGACAAAGCAGCCCAAATGGGCTGAGTACAAGAAGGGCCACCGGTGCGGGAACAGAGAACTACATTGAAACCAGACTTGACATTGGATAAGACTGCTAAGGTAAAGTAAAGGATACCTACTACTTAGCTGCAATTTTCCTGCAACTTTAAACCAAATGAATATTTGAATTTTTTATTCCTTTTCATTATCTAGTGATGTGTTAGAAACTACAACATAAAGAACTTTATGAAATATCTGCACAAAAAATTTGGAAGTAATCTGGCATATATTTACAACACGCAAATAAATACCAGACATATAGATAAGAATCAAGTACTCAATATTCACCATGGAGAGAAACAGAACTTAAAAAAGGAATTAGGTGGCTTCAATGTATTGAGAACAGCTGCACAGAGGAGGTAGAAGGTAATAACTGTCTTTAAAAATGAGAAGCTAGTTTAAAAATAAAAGGTCAGGGGTCTTCCAAGAAACGTTTTCCCAATCCAGGAGCAGGCGAGAACATAGTGTGAGAAGACGACAAGGGAACACAATGTTTGGAGACAGAGGACATGCAAATGCACAAATACACCAGGGAACACAGTCTGCGGGGCCTGAAAGTTCTACAAAGGAATTCAGGATTTTCTTTCTAGCACTGTCATCACACTGATCATTTTTGAACATGTGAATAAGACACTGAAATCAGCATTACATGGCAATGCTTTGCCACACCATTCATTTGGGCTTTAGGATGAATAATTAGGATAAAAGACAAAATATTTACCATCTGTACCTTTAAAGAAAAAGCTTGCCAGACCTATTTTGAAGGATGAATTAAAGATGGAAAGAGACTAAATTAGAAAGATTATCAAAGATGCAAAGACACACACAGGGAATGAGGAAACAGCATAATAAAGAGAAATGGGGAGACATCAAGAAATAGCGTTATCATTGATATAATCTACAACCTTTACCATGAGAATATTCTCAGAAATATTCAAAGGTTAAAATATAACCATAAATGACAAAATCTAATGGAAGTTATTTAATAATATTTAAGTCAAAAAAAGATTTTAATAGATGATATCCAAAGCAGCTTTTTGAAGTACTGTAGGGTAGTTTATCATTACATGTATTTAGAAGCCCTATAGGCAAATACATAAAACCTTGTTCTAAAAGGTTGCTTCCTAAAAGCAGCATTAGTAGGATCCACCAAACAGAAATAACAAAAGATTACTGGTAACCAAACTGACTACATATGCATCCTTTATAAGAAAGCACACTGTTTTACAATTCCTATGTTCACATTTTGTAAAACAGTAACAACTAAGAACCATAATTTTTCATTAGGTTGTTTTCATTTATAAAAATATCATTTAAAATCCATAAGAAAATATACCAGCAATACTGACTATATGCAAAATGTGGTCAATAGGTGAATGCATGAATTTTTAAAATTTACTACAATAAAGACATACTTCCATTAATACCCTTTAAAATACTCCATTTCCAAGGCTGGGGGTTTAGCTTAGTGGCATAAGTGCCTGCCTATCAAGCGCAAGTTCATTAGTTCGATCCCTGATACTGAAAAAAAAAATACTCCACTTTCCATTGAATACACTTATCCTATCGTTCTTCTACATTCTGAAGCAGTTCTGGAAACTCTCTTTTATGAATGTCTTTATGAGGTATGATCAAAAACACAGCAAATGCTGTTTCCAAGCACTATCCAATGGAAAGGGAAACATACAAAATAAGGTGGTGTGTCTTCATCCACATCATTCATTGGGTTTGTCATGGTGCAACTGCAACTTCTGGCTCTTCCCCCAAGTCAAAATAATCATATGAGAAAGGTAAATATGTTGAGCCAATTCAAGACATCAAGGCATCTACGACACTGCAGCTAAAAGAGAGGACTTGTAGAACTGTTTATCCATGTGGCAAGAATGATAGGATAGGTGTGCTCAAAGTAAGGGGGCAATATTTTGTGGGGAATTAACAGCAATATGTCTTTTACTATAATAATTTTTTTAAAAATTGACATTCATCATTGTTATCATATTGAATACAACTATTTAATAGTATCAGTACTACAATATGTGTTGAAAACCAGAATAATCATTAAACGAGAATACCATTCTGCATGGATACTTGCCGGGGAAGAAACTGAGGATGACAGAGAAAGCTCAAGGGCATTCCACCTAGAGCTCCACCACTCGACTGCCACAGTTATCTTCCCACATCACACCTATCAAGTCACTCCCACTTACAGAATTCCCAGGGCTCACACTATACTTCCCCGTTGGGCTTCAGTTTAACTTTACAGACTCATTCTCTGTAACTCCCAGCTTTAACTACACAGGACTACTCAGCTGTTAGAACAGTAGTAGCTAATCATTATTGAGTGCTATCAATAAGCACTTCAAAATACTCCACTGACTAATCGCAATTAAATATTGTATCCACCTGATTACATAGCTATTATAGTCATTATTACCACATGAGAGTTAACACTCCACAGGTCAACAATCCCTTACAAGTGCATGATTAAATGTTTGCATGAAACCTACCAAAAATAAATACTTGCATTCCTTAAGTCTTACAAAGTTGTTTGAGCTTCAAGACATCAAGGTAAGCACAATAGTGCAACAAACACACACACACACACACAACACACACACATACACACAACCTGCCTCATTATTACAATCCCCATTTTACTCAGGGTAAGAGGCTAGATAAATTGCCATTTTCTCCCTGAAAGGAAGTGGCAGAGGTAGACAGTGAATGCAGATCTATCTGCCTTCAGTAACCAATTCAACTACAGTACTAAGAACTACAGCACTTCAGAATCTAAGAAGTTAACTACACCTTGGTCTTGCTGTTCTCACTAAATAAAATGGCAATGCCTCTCCTACTTTTATGCCTAGATCCCTAGCAGGGTCCTATTCACCTTACAAAGCCCAAATAAAATATTACCCTTCCTTCACAGCTTTCTCTTACCATTATTGACAAAATGAGACATCCATTAGATAGTCCTCTATTTTTACCTGTACCAGTACATACACAACACAATGAAATCAAAAGACTGCCTTGCTAAATCAAACTAACCTAGGTTCTAATTATGGCTCTTTTGCGTATTTTCAATACAATTATACACAAAATATCTAATCTCTCACACCCTTAAGATTTTTATCTTTAAAACAAAAAGCAATCATTCTTACCACATTTAAACATTCATTCTTCCTTTTATCCAACCCAAAGATACTTTTGAGATGCCTACTCTATATCAGGCACAAAACCCAGAACTATGGAAACCAGAGATGCGATCTCTGTTCGCCCAGAGATCAGTTTAGTGGACAATGAAAACTCAGAGTGAGAAGAGTATTACGATTAGACCAAGGTGGGACTCAGAAGCTCACAGGGGAAGCACCATGACCTACACAGCCTGGGGTTCAGGTAAGGACAACAGAGATGATTAGCAACTCCATGATAAGTATCATAAAAATATAACATGGCAAATATTCAAGATAGATACCACAAGTAATTTCAATTTAATAAAATACTTCCACCCCACCCACACCCTAATTATATGTCCCTCATTTCTTAAGCATTTGAAAATTCCTCTGTCAGAGAGTGAAACTAATTTTTTACAGTAAGTGGGTTGACGAAAATGACATCTTATGCATTGCACTGGGCAGTGGAGACAGCAAGACTCGCACAGGAGGTCAAATTAATAAAAATAAAATCTGACTGTTTCTTAGTATTCTGTCACAACCACAAGGATTCCTTAACATTTATTCCTGTTTTCTGTGTGGAAGCATTTAATGACAGAACAAGGAAATCATTTTTACATTTTTCTGGGGGTTGAACTGCTGCAAAAAAGTGAGAGAGCAATTGCAGCTTTCAAAAGAGATGCTAATTGTAGCTTTTAAAATATTAGACTCCCTCTAAACACCCGTCACCCTCCTCCCCAGGAATTTCTGGGTCTTTCTTAAAGGTACTGGGAGGATATTACCTTGCAGGCTTCATTTTCATCCCTAAGGATTTTAGAACATTTTTTCATTGAGTGATCAAGGGTCTCCCAAGTTTAACATCACCAAAAGGAGGCCAACTCTATCAGACAAAGAGCCCATAACAATTAGAAAACCTGCCGTGGAACATAAATGAAAACAACCCACACCTCCTACTTTATTCCAGAGTGGGAATTTCCAGGTTCATTTGGACTCACTGCCAGCAAGGCAGCAGGGGGAGGACTTGACATTTGCCATCCCAGGAGACTCCCTGGCAAGGTCTGATGAGGGAGGGTCTGTCATGAGAGACCTGCATCTCCCTACTTTCAAGGGAAAATGTTTCTATGCTAGCAATTCTGTTTATAAATGCTTTTCTTTACAATAAGATGACAAATTCAGTAGGGAGAAGAGGAGGGTAGCTGCAACTGCCCACACAGGCTGCTACTTTAAATTCAATTATTAGAAAATCACCCTTTTACAGCCAAAAGAAGAATATGGAGGAGGAAGAGGAGAAGGAGGAAAGGTGAAGAGAAGTAACAAAATATGGGATGAGGCCAACTAAGTTATATAAACATCACTGGGGAGTTGTCAACATTTGTCCAAAGAAAACGCCCACACTGCCACCAACGAGGAAAACCAAACCTGAAAATGTAGAACCCAATTCTCCGTAAATGACCAATGCTTCCGGCACTGGGCTCCAACTGCGGATGATACAGAACTTTTACCTATGAAATCTGCAAGACACTTATATAATTATCCATAACACTTTTTCTGAAAATATAAAGATCTGCATTCTGACCCAAAAGAGAGGCTGACCCACAATCCGTACGACAGTACTGACAGATTTGCATGATTAGTAAACAGTTACGAAAAAGTTAAAGACATTATCCTTTTACATCTAATCCTCAGCTGCAGAGATTTAAGTTTTTATGGTACATATCCACTCAATTTACACACTGAGTTTAGAATCAGATTAAGGAATGAGTGGGCTCACGGTTAGCCAGCAGCCTAATTTATAAAGAAATCCAAAATAGTGATAGAGATCATTGGGAATAAAACCAGATGGGCAAAATTATATGTGCTAGAACTCCTGAGGGAAAGGACTGTGTGTGGGTAGAGGGGAAATTTTTTTGAAAAGAAGCCAGATAGGGATGGGAGTAATGAAGGATCCAACACACACACACACACACACACACACACACATACACATGCACATACGCACCGCATCCTAAGGAAAGGGGGCACCACAGCCCATTTTACTATGGTCTACTGTTTGGCTCAGTGGGCCACAAGCTGCATATCCAGCAGCAATTTTCCTTCTCCCTCATCATTGTCCCTGTAGAAAGTAGCCTCTCTCTGAATGAGCCTGAGGCACAGAATTGTGGGTGCACAGGGTGTCAGGCCACAACCTTTCAGGACATGGGTTGCTCATGCTCAAATGCAATCATTGTGTCTACCATGCTTCATGTTTTCCTGACATGTGGCATCGATTTCGCCTTCTATTTGTCCTTCCTATCAAATCAAAATTCACATTCCTACAGCTCTCAGTATTGCTTAGGGGAAATAAAATACTAAACTTACAGTAGGGAACTGGTCAAAGGACTTTACCATAGGAGAGACTGTTAAGCATTAAAAAAGGAGTTTGGTAGTTTAAAGATCTAATTAATTAGTCAGATATGTTTGGAGACCTTCTGACCTGTCTCTAGAAGAGAGATCACTAAGCTTTATCATTTTCCTGATATTTCGCCTGCTCTTCCCCTTGTATCCCAACTATCTACCTACAAGCCTATCTTATAAAGAGCCTCACTGCCACTTAACTCTGGGTCAGTCTCTGGAAGAGGGGGCTAAAACAATCAAGGGTCAGACACACAGTTCTAGAAAAATATTGTTTACTCAGCACTTTCCACATTTCGGCACTCCACATCTATTCACTGGTGACATGTTGATGTGGAAAAAGCTGCAATTCCTAATACTTCCACAACCAAAGCAAATGCTATTGATTGCATTGATCTGCTACTGGCTTTGTACCAGATATCAGAGCAATTTGGAAACTTAATTGGAAGGGAGTTCAAATCAACAGCATTCATGATGACTGGACAAAAGCTGTTTCTCTCTTAAGAGAGACCATTTAAAAAGGGTGGTGTAGAAAAAGAAAGAAAAAAACCTGGTTGAAACTTGGCGTTTACTTGATGAGGAGCCAGGAGAATGCAGAGCAGAGTTTCACAACACAGAGGGAGGCAGTGATCAGAAGGCTTCCTTGGCACTATTCAACTTCTTTGGTTGAAGCCTCTGGTGGGAAGGGAGGGCACAAAAGTTGCGTTCAGGGTTCTGAGGATCAATAGATGGTGTTGGGCAACTTACAGGGATGGACCGGCTCAGGAATCTTGCTGAAGAGGAAGAAAGCCCGGTGTAACAAGGCCGGATGATGGGGACATGCTCTTCAGTCTTGGTGCCATGGGGTCCAGGCTGGCTGTTCAGGTTGCCCCCACTGCCACTGTTGCTGCTTCGGTTGTACTGATTGTTGTTGGGTTCAGGGTAGTTCCTGGCTGGTGGCTGGGAGCCGCCATTCAAGAGGTTGGTGAATGGGTTGGCTGAAAAAGCTGCCTTGGAGGGTGAGAGAGTCTTCTTATTCTCAGGATCGTCTGTTGCAGCATTCAGGTTCCCCAGAGAACTGGCTAGCCGGGAGTTTATGGAGAAGCTGGACAGAAAACAAGTGAGGAGGGAAAAACATGCACGATACAGACTCATGCAGTTTGTGTTCCTAAGACACATGCAGCATTAGGGGAATGTGATGAGATGATTCTGATGAATCAAATGATGACATATGGTTTCTTCATCACCCTCAATGACCTCACAGTATGTGGCCATTATTCATATAAATCAAATGTCTTGGTCAAATCAGTTAATTAAGACCCAAGAAGCTGGTTAAACACTTTGATGAGGGTTCTATTAGTTCTGAGGTATGAAGAAGATGAAAAGTACCATAAATGAAAGGAAAGAGTTAAAACAGACTTAAATCATGATTTAACTCATACATATTCTAGCACAGGACTACATCAAATACCCTTATCAGTTTCAGTTCTGGCCTATATACATCAAGGGAGAAATGATAATACATTTGTCATTCATATGTGCTAGAGAACTCCAGTGTTTGGACCACATTAAGCAAGCTGGAGATTCACCAGATGAAGAGGCTACTTTAACAGGGTTCTCCCTGCCAGTCCGCCTTGTCTCTGCAAGCAGGACAGAAGTTCCAGAAGATCTCAGCCTTTTGGGTTTCTCCCCTCCTCCCTGTCGCTTCCCCTCTGACGAAATAATAACCAAACACATCGCCTGCTGACCCCAGTTAGCAAGTGACAGAGCTGGGAGTTAGTATAAGTTTCAGAGTCCTACTTTTACTTCAAGCCTGTATCTTAGAAGAGGGAGAGAAAATTACCTTCTTACACCGATGCCAGAAGACAATGCACCTCTGTTTATCCTCTTGGTTGTCACTGAAGGGGACAAAGCCACTTTTGGAGTCTTCAAAGTAGACACAGGTCCTTGTGGGGAAGAACTTGATCTTTGTGGAACAAAATGGATAAAGTGTCATGCTAAAGCTGTGTTCTGTTAAATATTTAGCAATGAGCTAGGACAAGACAATCAGTCAATCTTATTGAAACCATGACAGGTTCTAGCACTGGTGAGAGCAGCAGCCCTGACAGCTGTGCTGCACTGATTGTGCCAGGCCTGGCTGGGAACCTGGAAGGTGTTCGCTCAGCTCATGCTCACAACAACCCGAGGAGGCCGTGAATATAGGTGTCCCCACTGCACCAGAAAGGAGACAGAGGCACAGAGAACAGCTCCTCCTCCAAAGTTACCTGGTTAGCAGGTGGCAGAGCTGGGACTGAATCCGAGATTCAGAGTCCTACCCTTATCGGTGATCCTGTCGTCCTTGTCCTCCTTCCTTGCCCATGGCATTCATGCTCTGGCAGGTCCTCAGGTGCTGCCCAAACCCATACTCTCACTTCCACCATGCAACTAGCCCAGGTGAGGCCATATGACTTCTTATCTTTAGTACTAGGATCATCTTTCAGTTTTATTATTTAATAACTCATAGCATGAATAGGCTTTGATGAAATCTAAAATATCTAATCATGTCATGTCATTGTCTAAACATTTTAATCTTCCCTCGGTACCCATAAAGCCTAAACCCCATGGCCGAACAATCTGTCACTTGCCTCTCTAAGCACGTTCTAGTCTCCACTGGTTCCCACTAGACACTCCACAGCAGCCACACAAAACATCTCAAGTTTCCAGAATGGACTGCGTCCATATCTTTGCCAGTTTATGTGTGCTGTTCCGCCAACCGGGAAATCTCATCTCATTTCCCTTCCAGTCTCATCTTCCACCTCCAGCTGACATTCCTACCACCTACTGTTTCATGGCCAATCAGTCAACATTTCACACAGCAGCTCTTTACTGAATTCCCAAGCACGGCAAGCACCCTGTCTCATCATCATACATTCTCAGAGTAAATCATAGCCCTTCCCCTGTAGAAGCTCCTTTTCTTTCATTTCAACTCCGGGTGGCTGCTGCATGGCCAGACTCAAAGCAGGTGCTCAGTAACCATCTGCCCAATGAATGCAAAGTGAACATTGGCTCAAGTCTGGATGGCCAAGGCCCGCCAAGTCATGCTTTTATTACCCATCTATAAGATCTGGACAAATCATGAAATAGCTAGATTTTGTTTTCCTATCTGCTTAAGAAAAGCTTGTCTGCTTGTAGACACCTTCCTTTATCATCTACCTTCCTAACAACAGGTCATGCCATGTTTTACCTAAAAAAAAGAACGGGAAAAGTTGTACAGAGAAGCTTTTAGCCGCTCATAATAGCCCCCCATTGAACAATTTTAAACCTATGGATGAATAACAATGAGCAATTAAAGATTGAATGGGCCTCTTTCTCCTATTCCATCAACTGTCTTCTGCTCTCACCACACCCTATGGGATAGATCTTGGCACCACCTGGTACTGCTCCAAGAATATTCAGGGGACATTCTTCAGCTAATATTTCCAACTGATGCTTCCTCCTCCAGTAGAAGGAAGGAAATAAGACCACAAAATAAAGGAGTTGAAGTAACAACACACAAAAATAGGAAGAAACAGAACAAATGAAGTGAAATGAAAAAAAAAATCAACAGAAACTCATCCCTGCATTGAGAGGACAGTTGCAGAGCACCTGCAATTTACTAAAGTCCCCACGATGTGCTGGGAGCAGGGTGCAGTGTCATCAGCTTAGTAGCCCCATAGCCCTATGAGCACACCAGGAAGACAAACTCCTTTGCATGGCGAGCATTAAAAAATAATACTTATCGCAATTATCTAAAACAGAAAGGAAGGAGCTTAAAAAGAGAAAAGCTTTTCACAGTTTTAGTTTCATCAACTTGAGTCTAAAAGATAGCATGTATTTATTCACAAGCTACTATAAGTTCAACCTTGTAAACAGTACCTGAAAGGCTGGAACACTGCTCTTGGGGGCCCTTTCACATCATCTGCCCTGCAGAAATCAAAGACAAGGATTCAGGCATCATCGGCTCACACATTTAAAGAAACACCAAAAGGCACATCATGTGGAGTCAAATCAGTAAAGATATTCAATTGGCAAAAGAAACAAATCTTGCAAGTGGATAGTTATCGACTTTATCAAATAAATCTGAGAACCAGCAGGAAACCTATTTTAGTCATTTCATTTCAACTTGAATGTCATTTATAGCATCTTGCTTTTTGTAATTAGAAATAACAGTAGTAGCATATCCACTCAAGAGTAAAAAAATACTTTATCATGCTACCATGATGCTGTTAAGAAACCTAAATCTGCCCAGGAACTGAGAAAATGTCTAAGCATTAAAAAGAAAACAGAAAAGCCATATTAGAACTCTCTTTTGAGATTTGTGCAAGGGAGAGTCATTTCTTTTGGCTATTTATTTACAGTTATACTTTTTCCATCATATCCCTCATTTCCCCTAAAAATTCTTAAAAATCAAATATAAATCAGTTTGAAATTTAATTCAAATGAATTTTAAATATAAAGCTATTTCTTAGACTTCCAAAGGAAAACAGTAAATAAAAAGAATGGTAATATACACAGATCTTGAAAAACCTTCCACTGACTTAAAAAGACAATATATACAGTATATGCAGTGAAAAGAGCAGAGATTTTGAATAGCACTGGGTCTGAACATCAGTTGCGTTTCTAACTCCTTTCCATTGGGAAATGACAGAAGTTCTCTGACACCGAGCGACCAGCTCAGATGTGGGTGGTGGTGCTGCATTTCTTTTGTGATAACTCTATTAAATAAGGCTCCTATTCAAACTACGCACCACACATGGCTCCTGGACGATAACAGGTGCTCAGTAAATGGTATTTTTCCTCAATCATGCAGCGGTAGTTGGTGGTTATCACCAAGCACCAGGCTTGCTAGCCCATTTTGTCATTGTCCTATAGAAAATCATAACCTCAGTATGAACTTTCATTTGTTAGGTCAGCAAACTGATACATGAAGATTCAGCCTGAATTAAATGTTCCACACATGAAAATTAAATCCTTTGTGAATCCATTTGATATCTAAAATATGGGGAAAATAATCCTGCTATGCAAGTCACTCACAAGAAAATTAGCCAGTTGTTCCATTATATTCTTTTGTGGACTACGCTCTTTTTATTGCATACATTGCAATAAAGAATCTTAGTATTTACACTTTTTCACATCCACTGATCTGAAACTTTCTTTTAAAAAACTCAATCTGAACTATCAGCAGATTTCAAATGCTGTCATCAGAAATCAAGTTCCATCACTGATTTTGATGAGTATTTACAGACTTCAAAAGCATGATAGTTTTGTAACCTAACAAGTACACATAAGACTAGCTTCTTTAATTCATTCTCAAAAACAGAAAGTAAAGGTAAGGAATTAATGGCCTATACCAAAGCTTAGCATACAATACTTTTCTGGCTTCAATGCAAAATCCTTGGCACATCTGTGAAGATTTTCCACAAAACTACAAACAGTTCTGGAAGAAAGGCAGGATTCCAAGTAGAACTTGGAACAGATTACTAGGGATAACTGCTTAGCAGCTTTGAAGTAGAATTCCTGAGACTGAGATGTAGCAGTTACTTTCAATCAAGCTACTTCCAGCACTGATAAAATATATATTAAGCCAAAAAAATAGTTATCAGTCAAAAATCATGAGGTCAACTTGGTATTTATAGAACGATGTTTGAAAGAGAAGATTAAATGTTCTACCCATCAAGGGAAACACACTATGACTTTAAAAATTTTAAACAGATCTACCTAAATGCACAGGATGGTGAGGAGCGTGGCTGTCTCTGGCTTTTTAAGGCACGTAGTTTGTCTCCCTGGGTAATATTATTTTTCGTTTCCATAGTTTCATCTTCTTCTAAATTATTCTGGGAGAAAAAATACACATTGCATAGAAGAAAGGTTTTACTTCATACAAATATCTTAGATATATTTATATAATGTTAATATAGATTATTTTAAGTCACTTAAATGAGCTGTGAGCTCAGCATTTTTCAAGTACACACTAAAGAATGCTGAGCTATTTGTCATTTGATTCCAAATCAAAACACATGGCTACAGATGTGGCAATACTTAAAAGCAGCTGTTTTTTAACAATGAATCATAACCAGAGACTCTCACGTACACAGTCAAGCTACGGTACACAGCCTAACACACTGGCTCAACAGATAATACAAATATATTCCCAAGACTACAAGATAAAATAATTGAAGGTATCTACAACAGTAATTTAGTAACATCATTTAACACTAGTAAAAGTACTCAAATTCTTTCCAGAAGGAGTTATGGACCAATGCACTGAACTGGGAAGATGCACTGCCTCCTAAAATTAGTTTGATCATTTGAAAAGCAGAGGTACCCTGTTAGTCTGTTCACACACCAGCCCAAGAGGAGTGGAGGGGACAGAAAGACAGAAAACAAAAATCATTCCTTCCACAACCAGGAGGCAGCAGAAAACGGCCCACAGTTGATTTTTAAAATACCAATATAAGCAAAATATTTAGAAATATGACAGTGAAAATAATAGTAACAATAAGGTTTGTTTAGAGGTCTGGAGATATAGAGTGGTGGGATACAGGGTCAATATTTTTATTATTATATTTCAATAGTTTTAGTCATATATTATTTGAAAAAAATTAATTTTAAAGAACATACAGTTAAAATTAACAGTATATTTAATAATTATAATTGCATCTGTTTTTCTCATTCTATTGTGAGTCTTAAAGGTCAAAATTTTTTGAAAATTAAACCTTTCTCTCAAAGAAGAAGACAATGATTATACAGGTCAAGCTTTCAAACTCTAGGGAAAAAAGCTATACCTTTTCTTTAACAAAGAAAAAAAAGGAAGTGATTGTGTATGTGTGTTTACTATTCTGTATTTGTCATAAGAAACAAAGTATAGATAAACATAAAAATATGTTAAACTACCTACATACTTACCATCAAAAGTCAAGCACATTAACACTGGCAGTAGTCGTCCCAATTTTCCCTGTGCTACACAGCCTCCCCCAACGTACTTTTTACAAAAAGAAGTTGTGTTATACATGCTGCTTAGTAATTTATCTTTTCATGTAAAAAATAGATTGTGGAAATATTTTAGGACAAATAAAAAAGGATCTCTACATTATCATTTTTATAACCCCATAAAATTCCATTGTCTAGATATGCCAAAATTTTATTATTTTATAAGAACTCTAGGTCAGACTGTTCTGCCTTTTGTTACTAAAACAACCTCAACAAATGCTCTTCTATATTCACATGTTTGTTGAAAAGTTTTAGTCTTGTCTTAAGAAAAATTCCTATTAGTAGAATTGCTAACGTCATTTTAAAGTTGTCTTCTACAAGTTATCAAATTGGCCTCCAAAATAGTTGCACCATTTTAAACTCCAACTAGCAAAGTTTAACAGCTTTTTGTTCCTTAAGCCATTGCCAATAATGCATATATTTAACATTTAATAGGCAAAAGAGTATCTCATAATTTCAACTTGTGTTTCTATCATTTCTAATAAAGTAGAACATTTCATAGCAGCTAAGAGAGCTTCCATTTTATTTTATTTGTGTACATGGCATTCTCACGTTGATTTGTAACAGTTCTATACGCACAAAAAACTGATTTGCATATGTTGCAAACACTTCCTCCCATTTTCTGACTGCAAGGAGAATGAATTGGTGATAGGAAAGAACAGGAGCAGAGAAGGTTAAGTGGTTACTACAGTGATCTGATGAGACATCAAAGACTGGATTGGAGTTTGGGAAACTCCCTAGAAGTGAAGACCTAAGGAAGGGGGAAGAAGGGGAAAAGATATAGACATGCAGTGTAGATATGAAGGAACCTACTGGAATGTTTTTATTTGTCTAAATCAATCTGCTCTTAGTTTGTTTCTGTAGCTACTTATGAAGTTCAGGGTATCTGTAAGACAAAGACTATAAGCCATAAGATCATCAGTAAGTGATTACTATAATTACCTTCAAATTCCTGACAAAAGTAGTTATGCAATGTTATTCAAAACACATTTAAATCGAGCTACAGAAAAAAATGAAATTGAAAAGCTATATGGGAAAGGATTTTGGCTTCCTAAAACAGTAAATAAAACATACAGACATGCGCAGAACCAAGCCCTGAATTTATTAGAGAGAAATAACACTAAAACATTGTATATACCAATTCATAAGAGTCTGTAGGGGGAAAAAAGTCCGCTAGAAAATGTTATTTCCATATATCACATAAATCAATCTCATGAACTGTTGGACCAGGGAAATCTGAGACTCCTCTCATTTGGTGCTCTTAGACTTTCTTCTGTGTACCAACTTCAATCTTCATGATGACTAAAAATCCATTTGCAAATGACAAATATGAAAAACCTAACCTGAGGCTCCAGTCCCTGTCCCTACAGAATAACAGGACAAACTCACTGGCCTGAGCTGGTCAGGAAGAAGCAGATTCAGCAACAAAGCCATAAGATTACTGAAGAGCAATGCTAAAGAAGCCTAGAAAAGGGAGACCGAATATCTGTCCCTCAAAGGAAAGGGGTCTGCTCGCCTTGTGGAGGTCTAAGAATCAACAATCTTTTCTTCAGATACAAGATTATCCTGTATAAAGGCAAGAAAGTCATGGCAAATTAAAATACTTGAAGTAAAATTTTTAAAGATATACTTGTTTATAGATGATGGTATATAGTTAAGAATAATAGTGTAAAGAATGGAGCTTTATTTTATTTTACCTATTGTTCTTTCTACATAGACAACCTGAAAACCAAAATAAAATAAATTCTATCGTATCCACAGATTTCAGTTGAATAAAGTAATTGCTGCTCCACACATCAATAAAAGGATGACAGAGAAAGCTACTGAGGAGGCTATAGAATGTGCCGTTAAGAAAAGATCTCTTAGACTTCTTGGTGACAGCCGTCCTTTCTGGGATAAGTAGAATCTCAGTGTTGTCTTAATTTGGCATTTCTCTAATGGCCAACAATACCAAACATTTCATTTACTCACTGGCCATTTGTACATCTTCTTTGAAGCGTCTATTTCTTTCATTTGCTCATTTCTTGTTTGAGTCTTTTATTTTAATTTTTACAGTTCTTTATATATTCTAGATCATAGCCCTCTATTTGAGGAAATAGCTGGCAAGAAAATTTTACTTTATTGGGGTTTTTTGGGGGTTTTTTTCTGTTGTTTTTTTTTTCTCTCTGTTGGTTGTTTCTTTTGCAGTGCAAACATCAAAGAACAACAAATACTGGTGAAGTGTCAGGGGGAAAAGGAACCCTTCTACAATTGCTGGTAAGAATGTAAACCAGTACAACCATGGGATTCAGCACGAAGATTCCTCAAAAAACTAAAACTAGGACACCAGGAAGCAAACCCAGTATGGGAACCAGCACCATGTGCAGGCTGCTGCTAGACTGGCAACAGCCAGACTCCAGCCCCTTCTGGTACAGGGGCTGGCAAACAGGAAGTACCAACGCCCCACCCCAGTAAGTGTCTGACTTATCTGGAGGAACACAGGCTGTGATGATAGCTACAGAAGGACATGAAACGCAGTTGGATGCCTGTGGTGTTTTGGTGTTTTGCTAACATGGCAGGTCTAAGTCCAGTGGTCTGATCATAGGTTCAGAAGATAGTGGTACCCAGTGTGGCATCTAGAGGAGACCTCCTTTTGAGGGCTGCAGCCACTGTTGATTCCCTACAGTCATGTTTTTAAGTCCTATATCATTTCCATTGATTTACTGCATTGGGTTTTATTCTCTTTTGTTTTGTTTATGTTAAATCCGATGACGAAGAGCAGCTATTTCAAAGATAGCAAGATATATTTCGGTAGCAATTTTGGATTTACTATAGGCTTGTTTTGAAGTCTTTTATTGCATTCATTGTTTTGTTTTTATTGTTTCTATTCTATTCTGTTCTGTTTGATTTTTACTATGTCCAAAGTTATCTATAGCTATTTTGAAGACATCAAAAGGCATTATAGTAACTATTGTTGATTTTGTAATGTTTTGAAGTCCTGTATCTCTTACACTGGTTTGTTTTGATTGGTTTTATTCTGTTTAATACTCTTTAAAATAAAAAACTAAAACTAGAAATTCCATCTAACCACCTACTATGCATCTTTTAGACATCTTTCCAAAATAGCTAGTTATCATATTACAGTTACACATGCATGCCCATTTTTATAGCAGCCCAATTCATAATAGCTAAATCTTGGAGGCAATGTATCTATTCATCAACAGATAAATGGATTTTAAAAATATGATATTTAAATCCAATGGAGTACTACTCTGCCATAAAGAAAGAGAAACTTGGGACAGAAAAATGGATGCACCTTGAGACCATAATGTTAAGTGAAATACATCAAACACATATACTTAAATATCACATAGTTTCTCTTATACCAGTAACCCAAGTTATAAGAGTAAAATAAAAGACAGATAACAGAAAGTAGGGACATAGATTTTTCTCAAATGGGAAGGGGATCAAGAGATGGAAGGAAATGCAAGGGAGGAAAGGGGAAGGAAATGAAAAAAAGGAATTGAGAAATGTTATGTATATGAACTAACTACACACAAGGAATGTAAACATAATGTACTATAAACATATACAGTACTAACAAAAATAAATTTCAAAAAGAAAACATCTATTAGCTAAACCATAGCACTTGATGAAATAAAGATGAAAGAAAGATCACATAAAAATGAGACATAAAGTTTGAAATACAAATGAGTAAAAACAGAATTCAAAGAGTTACGGGGCAGAAGTCAAAATTAAACTTTCAGCTAACTTAAACGATTTGGCTATGAAAGGTGGTTAGTGACTACTAAAGCTCTTTTCAACTCTCAGGTATTGAACTTATAAGATGTCAAAGCAGGAGAAAGGCAAGGATAATATCTTTATAATTATCAACTTCGGATCAACAGAAACTTAGGATTTATCACTCCCTTATCTGTCTTCTATCTTCCTTACTGACACTGGCCTGGGCCTTGGAGACCTGGCCACTACACCATCACCACCTCCCTGGCCTCCCACCCAGATCCCACATGGATGACAGTGCTCCTCACACTACAGCCAGGGTCCCCACCCCGAACTGTACATTTGTATGCTGCCCTTCCAGCTCCAGTGAAGGGTGCTTAAAAGTAGGGCCGTAGAAATTTGATTTTACTTCAAGGATTTTTCTAAGGTACATCCTGCTTATAAATGTTTGATGGATTTTTCTAAATCACAATATCTCAAAGACGTAATCAAAACACTATATTCTTGTCTACTTGGCTGTCAATTTATGTGACTTGGCTGAACATTAGCTGCATCTGTGTCTAATTAATATAGCAAAAGTCAAGAGCCTCTGTTGATTGGTGTGCTAATATTGGAACACAGCCATTGAGTAGAACAAGTAAAATTAAAAACTATTTTAATGATGGGAGAAGTGGATTAGAAGAATCTGGCTGAAGTTTTGTCCACAATTACTGGATATAAAGGTAAAGCCACACTGAAGTTCTCATGAAGAGGCAGTGGGCTGTGGTAGGCCAGCTGGGTACAAATGACATCTCTGCCACATACTATATGATCTTGGATAGTTGGCTCACCTTTATCTCAATTATGTTGTCTCTAAATGGACCTCACACTAGTGCCTGTGGCTGTCAGAAGGATTAAAGGACTTAATCCATATCGAGTGCTTAGTACAAGTCCTGGCACATAGTGGGTGCTACAGAGGTGGCTGTTGCCACCTGCACGCACCAAGATCCTTGTTTAACTCCAATATGTGCACTTTAAATAAAGTACTTAAATTTCTATCTTCTTAGGCCACTTTTTTATAACTCCAATCCGCAACAGACCCTCAAGCCCCTGAATGTCGAAATGAGCCCTTAATGCTGGTACTATTTTGTAGAAAGCATATACTGTCTTTGTGCAACTACATTATTATCAATTTCGTGCCTGTCCTTTTTTCTTTTTTTTTTTTTTTTTTTTGCTCTGAAACTGTAATAAGTTCAGAAATAGAAATCATGATGAGAACAGATAAAAATGTCTACCATTCTAGAGCATATCATCTAGCAGACAAGAAAAAAATAAGATCATGAAGGAAAAGCACAGAGAAAGGCAAGAGCTTGGATCGAGGAGCCTAAGGAGACACAGAAGGGTAGTTCATAGTGCCTATATCAGCACTGAGGACCTGGCTCAACAAAGGGAAAGCTTCTCTATTTTAAGATTTCTCATAGTTCTGAGTGGGCTAGGAAAATTCATTAAAGCCACCCCTGAATCCATTACTATAATGTGTATTGTTTTGCTTATTCCTTCACCAACCTCCTAAGCACTGCACATTCAAATTATCTAAATCGAGTCATTATGGAATGTCTTAATAATTAATCACAAGAAAATGTTAGTAGGTCCAGAAAATGAAAAGTAACAATAATTTTAGAATCTCAACTTTATATTTGTTTAAAGGAAACCTCTAGAGGAATATGGCTTTTTTAACTTTATGTAAAAACTCTATAAATACAGAACTTGCATGGCCTTTCCTCCCAGAACATAGCACGGAACTTGAAACACAATGAAATCCTTATAGTATCCTTCATTTTTTTCTTACAATTTACAAGAATAGTAAGGCATATTCCTTATTCTAACTAACTTTTGAGACCATTTTGGAGTAAGCTAATTCCCCCTCTCTATGCAGTGTTACACAGCTGGTGCCAGATCAACTTAGCAAGAGTCTGAGTTACTCCCACAAAGCATCAACTACCTATGAAGTAGATACATCAGCACTTATTAATGGCTAAAGCTAACATATTTGTAGAGTACCATGTTACCCATCAAAAGCCTCTCAAAATTCCTATGTTGAGATCCTAAGCCCTAAGGTGATGGCAGTAAGAGGTAGGACCTGTGGGTGTGATCAGATCTTGAAGCAGGATTCTCATAAATGGGATTCCTTCCCTTCTTGCCCCTTCACCAGGTAAGGAAATAGGAAGAAGATGCCATCTACTAACAGAAAGCACCCTGAATCTGCCAGCATCATGATCTTGAGTTTTCCAGCCTCCATAACTCTAAGAAATACATTTCTGCTGTTTATAAGTATTCTTTTGCAGCAGCTGGAGTGGGCTATGATGGCATGTAGCCACGGGGGTGGGGGCAGTAGAAAGGGTCAATATCTAACTATATGCTTATATTTAAAACTGACATATTTTCAATTTCAAATCATATTACATTCTTTACTCTTCCAGTAATGAATCAGTTACTTTTTTGCGGGGGAGGGGATACCGGGAATAGAACTCACAACCTTGTGTTTGCCAGGCAGTCAGCCGCTTATGCCTCTGAGCTGTATTCCCAGCCCAAGTCAGTTTCTTTCAAATTTAGCAAAACTAAAAAAAAGTCTAAAAAAGGATAAAAATGAAATATTCCAAGTACCATATATCAATCTAATATAGATTATAATATAGAAGCCATTCTATTCTTTTAAGTATATTCCTCAGAGAGAAGGACAAATTTTATGTTTGTCTTTTCAGGGATTACAACTCAAAGCCCCAAGTGTTTTTAACTCAACCTGAGGAAAAATGTTGACAAGAACAAGAAAAAATATTTCTCTCTAGCAATATTAGCTTTCAATTATTAGTTCCGATCCTTCCTGTTGGCTTTTAATAAGGCAGACTGTAATGCAGAGACAAAAAATAGTCAACAAACACTTTGAACAGCAATGTGACCTTGGCTGAGATTTACGTTTCATCAGGACAAATGACTCAAACGAGCAAACTTCGCCACTCTGCGGGCTGCTGTCCTGGTGAACATACCAGGGGAAAAATTTCAGTCCATTCAGTGGGCTCCACTCTTTGCCTTGAAAAAAACTAACTCTACCCATCTCCAAGTGCCTGGACTCTCCTCACTGCTAAGAGAAATCTTTCGGGGACATCAAGTGGTGACCTCAGAGAGCTGGGTCATCTGTTCCACCAGGTGCCTTGAAGACTACGGCTGAGCCACACTGTTTTGTTCAAGGCCCAGATCTGATTGAAATGGGTCAGTGACAGCATGTAAATCTATAGTTATTGCTTCATTTTTAACAGCTATTTTCCCCCTTTTGTTTTAGGTATTTAAAACTATAAACCAAGTACTTAGATTCACCTCAGGTACAAAATGATACAAAGATCTGAACTAGGAATTAGATATCTACTTCTCAGAGTGGCATCTCTACTGAACAGTTCTGGAATTTTAGGTAAATTCTGTAGGCTTCTAGTATCTTATCCATACAAGAAAATAGAACAAATGATAACAGGCTTCTGGTTCCAAAAACACTCAGTTACTTCCTGTTACTTCAGAGGTAGTGGGGAATAAAAAAGAAAACAAACAAACAAAAACAAGAGTTTGGGATCAGAGATACAGGGACTGAATTATGTTTTAAAGGGGAAGTTAGAACATCACTGACACACAGTTCTTTGTATAAAATAAAGGAAGCATTAATTAACTGCACAGGTAGTTACAAAGACTAAATCAGACAACATATAACAATTATTTGAAGTGATTTGCCTATAGTAAAACCTCAAAAAAATTGTCCCTAGTTTCAACTCTGTACTTTAGAAATCAACGTGAATTGGAGGCTCTAAAAAAGCCACTTGTATTATGCTACTTCTTCAATTGTAACATTAAAATTTTTCTTGATACTTCTATTTTCAAAGTAGAGTTTGCTTTCTATAAATATTCATCATATCAGAATTTAATAGTACTCCTTCAATTATAGCTTTTTTCCCTCTCTCTCTTTAAAGGCAACTGGTTTCTCTTCTCTGCATCTTGCTTTATAGGTGGATGACTCCAAAATTCAAAATCTGATCCTCTCAGCATTTAGATAAAAGACACTGCTATGTTATACGCATCCACTGGGAGAAAAATGAAGGAGGTTAGAATATTCCTAGGAAAACTCACCTCTCCAAATCTTTCCATGCTTTGGATTTTAGAAATGTTTCCACCAATAGTCATATCATCCAAGCTAGAAAGAATTTTATTAATACTTCCTTCACTGGATGGTCTGTTTTTCAGTTTGGATCGGAAAATGTCACCTTGGACCCACAATGATGCTTGTTTTCTGTTAAAAAGAAAAAAAAAAAACAGTCTTTAAAATACGCTACTATCATCTCAAAATACGAACTCTTAAAAATGATTGGAAGAACGTTCACTAATCAGACTATAAAGAACAGAAAATCTTATAATAAAGAAAAAATTTTATTCAAAATAAGTAAAATGGAGGGAGAGTAGCTCAGTGATAGAATGCTTGCCTAGCACGATTGTGGCCTCAAGTTCCATCCCCAGTACGCCAAAAATAAAATCAAATTAAAAAAACAGAAATAAAAAATAAAAATACTTCCAAATATTTGTCTATATTGCTATACATGATTTAATTAATGAGGACTTCAGAATAAATACTGTGAGCCCATTTGTCTTTTAATGTGCATCTGAAATCTCTAAGATTATTTTTCAAGTATCAACTTTATGTGTGTTTATAAAATCTGGAATGAACCGGACTTGAAAACATAGGTGAAAGAACTTAAATAGAGACAATATTCAAAGAGCACTAAATATCTACTTGTGTGAGGCGCCAAGAAAGACTCTCAGAACATAACTTTAGAAACCAACTCTTACAACCTTAAAAGCGAAGTTTACTGTCTCGACTAAATCAGCTATAAACTTCCCTTTATTCAACAAGCCACAATGCAAATGTTTTCAAGGCTATCTGAAGAAAATTTAAAATCTGTACACAAAATAACAGCCTGTGGTTTCTATTTTTACTGATTATTATATTTTTACTGAATTATTATAAAGGAGGTCAATAAACATTTTTAACAACAGTGCTTACAAAGTATGTTCAGAAAATAGAATTACTGCAAAAATATTAAATGCATAGGGTAGGAATGAATGGTTAGAGGTCTCCCTTTTTAAAATAAATCACTTCATCCTGCTTTCAAGTACTGTACAAAGTAATTATTTTGTTTTCCTATTTGCTTACTTTTAATTCTTTACAAATGAAAAAAGAAAAGAAAAGCCCTTATATTTGATTCATCAACTTGTGTGTAATCCCAGTATTCTGGGAGACAGACAGAAAGACCCCAAGTTCAAATCAAGCCTAGATAAGTTAGTGACTTAGTGAGACTGTCTCACAATAAAAATAAAAAGGGCTGGGGGGGGGGGTTGCCCAGTGTGAAAAATGTGAGTCCACTCCCCAATACCACCACCTAACCACCCCCTAAAAACCTAACTAAATTGTCACACAATTTAGAGGCTGTAGATGTAAATATTTTGTCTGTATATAAGGCTCAACATACTTTCCAACGTTGTTCTAAAATTCAAAGCAGTTTAAACTAAAAAATTTTTCAGTATATTTCTAGTGAGACGAGAATACTGTGACTAAGTTAATTTTTCAACATTAGCTATAAAAGTATGGATTCAAAACAGCTCTTAGCATTTTTCTTTGTGCAAATGTTCATGGGACAGTCTCTCATACATTGTATCTCCAAAATTTCTTGCTTTAATTTCTTTTTAATTTTGCAGCCTCTCTTTACTGCCAACATCTAGCATAACTCATGATCTGATGGTTGACTCTCATGGCCTCTAAACAGAAGCAAACAAATAGCATGGACCTTGACAGAGAAAGAACAGTCCAATAGATAACTGTTAATTAATACACAAATGCCTCAGGTTTCTAAGCCTCTGAGTCAAAACTCTCGGTAACAGAGAACTACTACTACAAGAAGAGACTCAGCTTTATCACACATGCCAAACAACTCAGGTAAATGAAACACACAAGAAATAAGCACAAAAGACTAAATCCTTGTCCCTCAAGAATTTTTCAGTTTAGGATGAAAAAAATAAACAACTGGAACCAAGTCCTACGACTAAGATTTACAGAGGATACTAACAGAAGAGGGACCAATTCAATCTGAAAGACCAAGAGAGAAACCCTCTAGGAATCCAGAAGTATAGTTCTGAACTACACAATGGATGTTTCAGTCAATGACAGACCACATGTATGCAGATAGTCCCCTAAGACTATAATGGAGCTAAAAATTGCCTCTTGCCTCTTGGCATGATCACTGTAGTAAAACACAGGGCAAAGCATCACTTACATGTTTGTGATAATGCTGTGACACCAGTCTTATAAAAGCATAGCGCACATAGTAAATGATCACCTTATTGGTTTATATAGTTAGTATACTTCTATCACTACTTTAGAGGTACTTCTAATTATTTGTTTTAAAAAGTCAGAGCCAGGCGTGGTGGCTCATGCCTGTAAATCCCAGCACTTGGGAGGCTGAGGCAGGAAGATTGTTGCGAGTTTGAGACCAGCCTGGGCTACAAAGTGAGCTCAAGGCCAGACTGAACTGCATAGTGAGACCCTGTCTCAAAAAAAAAAAAAAAAGTCACTAGATGTCGTAGCAAACACTGGTAATCCTAGCACTCAGGAGTCTGAGGCAGCAGGATCACAAGATTAAGGCCAACCTGGGCTACACAGCAAGTTTAAATCACAGCCACATGTGACTTAAATGTCACATTTTTAAGATGTACATGTCTCAAAAATACAAAGTACAACAACAAAACTCTGCTGTGAAACATCATTATATGCTCTGTTACACTGGCAGCACCCTCACATATGTCATGTTTACTGTATCTCTTAGCTATATCAAGAGACCACATGAAATGATTGACAGATACCACCTAGCTTTGTATAAATACACTAGCATGTTCATAAGATGACAAAACTACTAAGGACACATTTATTAGAATGTATCTCTGTCCCTAAGCAATACATGTCTATTTCAGAAAGATAAACAAGACTCAGCCAAAAATAGTATCCCCAAAGCAAAGAAAACAATGTGCATAGGTTGGAGAAATAGTTATATAAAACAATAGCATGTTTGGGGAACCAAGTTGTTTAATTTGGCTGCAACAGGGGATATTAAAGAAGCAGGAGAGACCCAACTCATGATTAGCCATACTGCCATGTTAAGAAATGTTAAATTTGATTCTTGAATAAAGAGAAAACCCTATAAGCATCTTGTGGAATAAAAACCATGAAGTGGGAATAAAGACAGAGAATAAGGACCTAAGAGGCTAAATTGAAAAAAAAATCCAATTCCAAAATAAGTTATAAAATGAGTATTCAGATACTGCTGCCAGATTTCAGATGAAAATTGTAAAGTTAAAGCTTTCACTTGCTTGGTTAAAAAGACTCATTCTATCCCATCTCTGGAAAGACTTGATTTTGAACCTGAATATTAAAGATGAATAAGGTGTCAGGGCTGATTTCAGTGTTGCTAAGCGATGTTGTACGCAAGGGCTTCCTGAGGAAGAAGCCACGCTTCACACAAATATCTTTTTATTGACTATGGAAATCTATTCTAGCTTTTATTGTGGTGTCTGTTACTCCTTAAAAGCCTTATCTGATACAAAAGACGTAAGACAGGCATTTTTAAGTATTTAGCATTTAAACATAAAATCTTATGAAGCTAATATATCTATTGAAAGTAAATTCTCCAATAAAATAGTGCATTTTTTAAGAGAGCACAAAATCTCTGACCCTCTGCTAATGGAATATGCACTTTGAAGTGACAGGAAGATACGGGTTTTGATTTGAAGTCTTGAGAGACATTGCCAGGAATGGGGTAAATGTTTGGGGCTATGTCCTGGCCTTGGGTTGGTCAGTTTTATACCCACCAAGCATGAGACAGACAAAAATAACTAAATAACTTGGCTCCATTATAAGCCAGGTTGCAACTGGTTCTGACATAGACACTTCATATTTCCTTGTAAATATCCTCTAATTAAACCAGTTGTACTGTTATAAATATTTTGGTTTTGAGTTCAGGCCACAGAGAAAGTCACTGTGCAGCTGCTTCTGTGTGTGGTTGACTTGTCCTCCCTCGTTTCCTTCCATTGGAACCAAAGTTACCTTTATATCATTCTAACTCTTCATCACTCTTTTCATCGTGGACACACTTCCCATGATGACTCAGTCCTGACCACAGTGTCCATCAAAGCTCCCAATGTCCACATGACCCACTCTCCAGCATGGGAAAAGCCTACTCTAGCTATGTCCTGGGCACCAGTCTGTCCCGTGTACCTACTACTCTTCAATCTCAGGGCCATTATGGACACAGAGGTTGTTCCAGCTTAAAGAATTGAGCTGATGGAATAGTCTAACTTGATATCAAAAGAATACAGATCAGAAACAGCAACCATGGTACAGGAGTTGAGAAAGAACTTTGTAGGAAGTTCTGTAAAGATGACATATAGGAGGAAGTTATTTTGACAAACATACTGAAACATATTTCCAGCCTCATTTCTAACCCTTTTCATATACTTTTATTCAGAGGACAGGAAACAAACAAACAAATAGATTCAAGGTGAAGATACAGAGAAACTGGACCCCTCAGGCATTGTTGGTGGAAATGTAAAATCATGCAGCTCTTGTGGAAAATAGGTTGGCAATTTCTCAAAACATTAAACAGAATTAACACATGATCCAGCATCTCTACTTCTGGTTATTTGTCCACAGGAACTGAAAGTAGAACCTCAAACAGATGCGCTGACACTCATGTTCATAGCAGCATTTTCCACAATAGCCAACTCAAACGCCTATTAACCAAGTGTGATATGCGCACACATACACACACACACACAGAGAAATATTACAGTACTAAAAAGGAAAAAAATTCTGAATCATACAACAACTAACATGCTATATCATGTAATCAATTGCTAGAAAATGAACCGTGAAAATACACTGAGTGAAACAAGCCAGGCACAAAAGGATAAATATGCATTGTATGATTTCATTTTGCATTAGGTACCTAGAATGGGTAAATTCAGAGACAGAGAGTAGAACAGAAGTTACTAGGAGCTGGTGGGAGGGAATAATTGCAATTCATTCCCAATTATTAGGGTTTCCCAATTAATAGGTACAAAGTTTCAGTTTAGAATGATGAAAAAATTTCAGAAATAGGTAATGGTGATGGCTGCATCACCGTGAATGTACCTAAAGTCGCTGAATTGTACATTTAAAACTAGTTAAAATGATAAATTATATATATAGCATATATTTTACTATAAAAATTAATAATTCAGTCTTTTATTGCCATGGGTATTTCAAGATAAATTTATGATGTCACAACTGCCTATAATTCTGGTACATACTTATTATTAATACTTGAACTTTTATTAGAATTTTATTTTTGCTCAGTCAACTTTTAATGTCAATTGATAGTCATAAATGGACCAGAAGATGATATGTAAATATGGAAAAGAAAATCAGAAGTTTCTATAACTGAATGTTAGTTAAAAAATGCTACTTTCAATAAACAGTACAAAGTACAATATAATGTCTGTTATTCTAATATATAAAGCACCCCATCTTCTACTGTTAAATTCTGATTTTTAAATAATATTTAAGATTTAAGTTTCTGTATTTTAAGAAAGACAAAATTTTTAAGCCTTAATTTTATCATGTGAAAAATTAACCTACTTGGGTATGGTGGCACATATTCCTAACCCCAGCATGCGAGGTGGCTGATGCAGGAAGATCAAAAGTTTGAGTCCAGCCTGGGCACCTTAGGAACTTAGTGAGACCCTGACTCAAAATAAAAAATTAAAAGATTACAAAGGGTCTGGGGATGTGGCTTAGTGTTAAGGCCTTGGGTCCTATCCCCTGTAATAAAAAATATTAAATTTACCTTTTAAATTAATATATTCTCAAAAGAAAAACAAAAGGAAATAGTAGTGGCCAATCCCAACTAAGACTAAAACGATTACTGTTACACCTCTACGAGCATTCTTCCATTTTCTATACAGGTCTTCTTCATCTTATTTTTGGTTATTTCCTGGGATAAAAGGCAAGGGGTTAATTTCCCATCTAGCTCAATGTATTTCTGTGTGCACTTTACCAAATGCTCTACACACTAAAGCGAGACGTGGTATAAGTTGCTATCTATAGCCAAAAGTCTTTGTTGAACATGGTCTGCAAGAAATGCAGAGTCTCAGGTCCTGGCCCAAACCCACTGAATTAGAAGCTGCAGTTAACAAGATCCCCAAAGACATGTTGCTCATTGCTGAGAGGCACTAAAGACAACCCAAAAGCTTGCGGCTGAGAATGCTAAAAAAATCTGGTTGACGAAAAGCACACAAAAATATCCTGGATCATAAAGCAGAATGGGGAAATTTTTTTTTGCATTGAGAATTTAAGAATGAAAAAGAGTTCAACCAAGAATTGTTGCTTCTCAAAGATAACATATTCCAAAAGAGCAGCACTGCTTTGCAGACTGAACTCCCTATAGCATCCAGATTTAGACTTCATGCAAGTTCTGTCTCAGGATGAAATTTTAAATAAAACATCATCATATTGGGCCCCATCAGCAAAAGATCTCTATGAACTGCAAGTTCCCATGGGAGCCCAGTGCCAGTCCCTCAATGAATAAATAGCATTAATGGTTGTGACCCAAAGATCAGCACACTGCCACATGAAGAATGTTCAAATAAGTAAAAGGAGTCGAACTGTAAAAGCAGCCTAACTCACCTTCAAACCTCTACAAGATGTC
Source organism: Hydrochoerus hydrochaeris (assembly GCA_004027455.1). Taxonomy (NCBI): domain Eukaryota; kingdom Metazoa; phylum Chordata; class Mammalia; order Rodentia; family Hydrochaeridae; genus Hydrochoerus; species Hydrochoerus hydrochaeris. The sequence continues at coordinate 4,120 of PVLA01002740.1, read as the reverse complement.
TCTAAGGAGGATGAGTTCAGATTGGGTCAACAACAAAAGAGACACAGTTGTGCATCATCTTAAAAACCTTAGGAACGTTCAGTAGAGGAAACATTTGGGATCTGAAATGATTACTTTTAGCTTAAGAAAAACACCTGATAGTTGTTTTGCAAACAAAGAGTTTTATTTTATATCCCTGAGAAAATACTCAAATATAAAATAATCAGACCATACTAATGGAGAAGCCCGACACTGCTAATATATAAATTCATCAACTTAAAAGGCTGGTAACAAACACCTCTCTCTGCCAGTGACACAAGGGGCGTGTGTGTTTAAAACACAGAAATCAAATACCTGGGGCATATTTTTAATCTTCAAGGATGAGCAGGATATGACAAACTCATTTTTCTACAGTCATAGATTTGTGATTAACATTATCTAAAAAGCACTGATTGGCTTTTCACCTCTGAAAGAAAAAAATACAATCCCTTTAACTTGTTCGGTCACTCAGAGTGATGAAAATATAATAGAAAATTTTTACCCTCTTATTTCTTTCTTAATGAGCATGTTCATTATTCATGCTTTTGCGTCATCATTGACTTCACACACTCCATCTGTGTCATTAGTCAGTCTTCAAAGCCTGCATTTCTTCCTTGAAATGTCACTGATACCCATCTGTAACTCTTCAACCCAACGCCTGGCCCCTTTGTAAGGCCCTGTCTCTGGCATAGTGCAATAGTCTGCTTTTGAGCCTTTCTGATTCCAGTCCCCATTCATCTGACTCATCTTAAACACTTGTAGACTAATATTCCTTAAATAATACTCAAATGACATGACTCTCCTTTGTCAAACACTCCAAATTAGAAGGTATGATGAATTAGAGAAGTTCAGAATATCCATGCTCATCTGAATATCCTACTTCTGAGACTGAATGACTGACTATACAAAGATGTATTAGTTCCCTATGACTACTGTAAAAAATTAGCACAAACAGTAGTTTAGAAGAACACAAGTTTATTTTCTTACAATTCTAGAGTTCAGATGTCTGAAATTACTTTCACCAAGCTAAAGACAAGGTATAGGCAATATTGGCAATCTCCAGGCTCTGAGGAGAGACTCTGTTTCTTTGTATAACTTCCAAGGGCTGCCACGTTCCTTGGCTTACAGTTACTTCCCTTGTCTTTAAAATGCATCAATCCAGTCTCTACCTTTGCATTGCATCGCCTTCTTCTTTATACAGTTCCTCACATGTCCCTCTTCTGAGGACCTCAAGATTATATTGGGTCCACCCAAATAATCCAAGATAATCTCCCCATATCACAATCCTTAATCACTTCTGCAAAGTCCCTTTTCCATGATGAAGTAACATTCCAAGTACCAGGGATTAAATATCTCATATTTGAGAGTTATGAGCAGCCTGCCCCAGCAGATTCTGTGCAGAGGATTATAGCCAAACTAATTACCTTAAATAAAGGGAAATAATACTACTTCAAAAGAGGAAGTAGATATACTTTTCCCTATTCTCCTTACTAAACAGAATTCAAAATTATATACATTATATACAAACAAACAGAAGGCTGAAAAATAGAAGGCAAACTGGTTAGGAAATTTGAGGCCCAAGTAACAAGATGGTAATGAGTTCCCCAGGTTCTCTTTTTGAAATATAGATAGATAGATAGATAGATAGATAGATAGATAGATAGATAGATATTTAGATATAGAGATACACATATAGACAGATAAAGGTATCTCCATTGCAGTCTTCAAACTAAAGAAGGGAGAATCCAGAAATGCCAATAGAATAGATTTTTTAAACACTCAATAAAATCCTGCTATCTATATCAAGGAAAAAGTATCCTAGCCAGAAAGAAAAATTTTAGACAAAGATTGTTCTAGTCTAGCCACATAACACCCATGGGGGGAGGGATTCAACTGTGACCGTATCTCACTCAGCCAGCAAAGACTGAAAAGGGGGCCCCAGATTTCCACTTGTCTTAGTACTTTTCTCATTGCCAAGGCACAACACCTGACACCCACAACATAAATGAGAAGTTTATCTTAGCTCACAGTTTTAGAAATTTCAGCCTATGGTTAGCAGATGCCAAGACAAAGAGTACAGTGGAAGGACCTTGGCCAAGGAAAGGTGCTCACATCATGATACCAGGAAGCGGAGAGAGAAAGGGAGGAGCTGGAGAGGGAGATGAACGCTTCCAGGTCACACCCCCATGAGCTACTTCTAATCAGGGCCCACTTCCCGGTATACACAAACAGCTAGAGTAACCTGTGATGCAATCACCTTCAAAAGACCTGCCTCTAAACGCAGAATATGGGAGGATATTTTGGATCTAAACTACAACGTTCTGCTAGGATGTCAAGAGGCACCACAAGTCTGTTCTTTGCTGGTCAGAGAGGTGTCAAAGAAGGACAAGCACTGGGCCAGGAAATGAGTTTCTCAACCACAGCCCCACTCTTCACTATAGAGGTAAGTGTACAGCATGGATTTAACCCAACCCTCCTCTAGTAATCAGAATGGTGTCAGAGAGGGCCCGGTGAAGAGTGAAGACTTTACCCTCACCCTTCAGTAACAAGGCTACTTCATCACAGTATCAGTGTAGATCAGGGGAGACCGGAATTCCTACCTCCACTTGGCAATAATAAGCAGCCCTCCAACTTTGACTATCAACGAGCCAAGTATGGAACCCTGAGTTATGTCTCCTCCTTTAATAGCAAGACAGAAAACCCCACTCCCACCACTTTCTCTGCTGGAGTAGCTGTCCTAGTTTATGTCAGTGGCCCTCAAGCCTCATACAATTATGTGTATTTGTCATTGGTTCACTATCTAGTGTTTGGATTGGTGTGAGTGCTACACCCACCTAGGGGGTGGAGCCAGGATAGGATGTATGGGGGAAGAAGGTTTGTCTCTCTCTCTCTTGCTGGTTTCTGCCTTGCTGTTTGCAGCTGTCATGAACTTCAGCCCCACCATACCACCCTGCCTTAGGGCCAACTGAGTATGGACTGAAACCTCCAAAAACTGTAAGAAATAAACCCTTCCTTCCCTAATTTTGGGCATCAGGTATTTTGTCTCAGCAATGAGAAAAAAGTAACTAAGACAGTAGCCTAAGAGGTCAGATAAAACAGAGGCTTTAAGTTAAGTTCCCAGGGTCTTACACAAGAAATATGCCCGGCCGGGTTGGGCCAGAGCAGCCCAAGAAGGCAGACTTTGAGGATCGGGTGTCGGATGAGAAGGTACGCATAGCTGCTAAATTCATCATTCATGCACTCCCAGGGGAGTTTAGTGAAGTATTCAATGATGTCTGGCTACTACTTAACAATGACAATCTCCTCAGGGAAGGGGCAGCTCATGCATTTGCCCAGTATAATATGGATCAGTTCACACCTGTGAAGATAGAAGGATAGGAAGATCAGGTTTTAATTACAGAGCATGGTAAGCTGGGTAATAGCAGATTTTTAGATCCAAGAAACAAAATTTCCTTTAAGTTTGATCACTTATGGAAAGAAGCAAGCGACCCCCATCCAGAGGAAATAGATGGAATTTTGAAGTCTTGGAGAGAATCCTGTGACAATGCTTTAAGAGCCTATGTGAAAGATCATTATTCCAACGGCTTCTGTACTGTATATGCTAAAACTATAGATGGGCAACAGACTATTATTGCATGTATTGAAAGCCACCAGTTCCAGCCTAAAAACTTCTGGAATGGTCGGCGCAGGTGGTTGGAGTGCTCAAGATTCAGGTTCACTGTCATGAAGACGGCAATGTTCAGTTGGTCAGTCACAAAGATGTGCAAGACTCAGCAAATGTTTTGAATGAAGGCCAAACTGCTAAGGAGTTTATTAAAATCATAGAGAATGCAGAAAATGAATATCAGACAGCAATTAGTGAAAACTATCAAACAATGTCAGACACCACGTTCAAGGCCTTGTGCCGGCAGCTCCCAGTTACCCGCACCAAAATCGACTGGAACAAGATACTCAGCTACAAGATTGGCAAAGAAATGCAGAATGCTTAAAGGCTGGCTGTAGGATTTTTCAATATGTGGAAAGAAAATGATTCAACATGTGGTCATATGATAAATAAGTGATTTATAAACAAAGGTGATATTTTGCTAGGGCTTTCAAACTT